>SRPY01000116.1:0-60106 GCA_018360145.1 Claviceps africana
AGGTGCGGGCAGGTGCGGGCAGGCGGCGGGCGGGCGGGAGGGAGCGCGGGCAGGAGCGAGGACAGGGGCGCGGACAAGCGAGGATGGCGTGCGTCTCCTTCCAGTCTTCACCCACCCAAGTATTACGTACCTGCAGGGGTGGACAACAGCTGTAGGTGCAATGTGTACTATCTGGTCCTCTTGGGCTGCGGGTTCCAAATCGACCTGTTGAAGGTCCAGAGACGCCCGGCTCCAGGGAGAGTTGACAAAAAAAAGCTGGAACCTGGGCTTGCACCCCACGTGGCCGCGGCACACCAACGAGAACAACAACGGCGGCGAGAACCTCGGTGTCTGTATCTCCGCCCTCACGACGACGAGAACGAAAGACGACGACCGACAACGACGACTGATGATGACTGACGACGACTGACGACGACACCGACGACACCGACGACACCGACGACACCGACGATACCGACGACACCGACGACAATCTCCACAAGTCCACATTGCCGTGGCCCGTGACGCCGTAGACGCCGCTTCCCCCCCCCCCTCCCCCTCCCAATCAGCTCGACTCAACTGCATCTTCGATCCATGCCCGAGGAAGCGCGCGATACGTTGACGGCTGGCCTTTTGTGGCCTTTGCCGGCTTTGTAGAGTGTTTCCAGAGTCGGTCGATCCTGGTCTGTTCGTTCCATAACCGACTGATGGCACCGCCGGCCGTTTCAAGGAAGCATATGCAGGCACATCCCTCTTAGGTACCAGGTGCTTGGGCTTCCTGGATTGGATGTAGTCCCCTGCATTTCCTGCCTTTGCTGCATTTTCTGCACCTCCTCCGTCTCCTCCACCTGCTCCATCTTCGTCACCTCCTCCACCACCTTTCATCTTCCATCAGCGCGTCGAGACCTCCCCACCGCCTGGGGTGGCGCTCGCCGTCCGCACACCACCCAGGGGAGTTTGTTCCGTCTCGCGTGACGATATCAGCACCAGTTGATGTCTGGTCGATGCCCTGCAACCTGCTTGTTCATTGCGCCTCGTCTCGTCTCGTCTCGTCTCGTCAGGCCCGGGTGGGCGTCAAACAAGGAACCCCTCCCACGAACAAAGTCTTAATGAACAAACCACGAACAACGGCCTCATTCTCTTTCAGCCTCGATCCCTGGTTGCTTGAGCGAAAGACTTTCCAAAAAATAAACCCCAGTATTTTAATTAGGCCAAGTGCCACTGCTGAGAATATATATTCTCCTCCTTCTTGGCCGTCAACTCCCTTCCTATCCAGTTGCTTTTTATATCCACCTCGCAATCAGCCACGCTGCTTCTATCCAAAAAACAAAAAAAAAACAAAAAAAAAAAACACCGACTACATCTCTTGGAGACTTTTCACAAATCTGGGTTATCGTTTGTCTGTCGCGCAAGCTCATCGTCTCGCCTATTTCGCCATCCTGAGGAAGCAGGAGGCAGAGAAATTTTCTTTGTTGACCAGAATTCGACAATACTATACTGCAGCCCGGCCATCCTCCTTGAAAAGGTCCAGGGAGATTAAATCGCTTGGTCGCCGATTTTTTTGCGCAGGCTTAGTTCGCGTTGCTTGTACCTAAATCGCAATTTTCTTCTTTTCTCTTCTTTTTCTTTTTCTTTTTCTTTTTCTTTTTCTTGTTCTTTTTCTTGTTCTTCCCTCTTTTCCTTCTCCTCCTCCTCCTTCTTCTTTTTCTCATCTCTCGAAAAGATTCGAATATCCTGAGAGAGATCTTGCATCGGGTGAGTCAACTTGATTGTTCTTGACAAAATTTCTGCCTGTCCCCATCTAGTTCGCGTCTCTAATACTTGCACCAACCCCAATGAGCTCTACGTGTTATGACTATTCACAACTCCGTCTAGACTAACCAAAAATAGTAAAAAGGAAGAACAGAGCGTTTCGAAACATACCTGCCATCGACATCCCATTTGAGATTGGAACTCGTTTTTGAGCGAAATGTCTTACCAGCCAACTGGAAACAATATGGAGGAACGAGCGTATGTTGCAAGCCTGCTGGTTCCCTTTCAGGGCGTGTTCATGGCCCAATTCGCCTGATGGAAATTGACGCACAGCTTTGCTGCAGAGAAAAGCAACTTGAAGGCGTCTGGCACTACGGCAGATATTATAGTAAAGTCATGCCGCGGAAGTATCTGTGGCCGATCGACGAGGTATTGTGGTTTGGCAGATTGCCGTCAAGTTAGGTCACTACTGACTTGAAAACCTTAGAAAGCTCAAGATGGCATGGACATTCTTCACAAATTCTATCTAGAACTTAAAAATGGTCATCTTTTTGAATCTCCGCTGAAAAAGGGCAGCAAGCGGACGCTTCGGGTCCTCGATTTGGGGACTGGCACTAGCATATGGGCCATTGATGTCGCAACCAACGCTCGCAGGTAAGCATTTTTCTTTTTTGTCCAACTTCTGAAGGATCAGTGCGAGACATACTAATAAGGGCAAAAAAGTGTTTCGACTCCCTTGGAGGTCATGGCTATTGACGTCAACATGATTCAGCCGCAATTGTACGTCACGCCACGTTCTTCGATGCATTGCATCCGGTTATAGTACCTTTTTCGTCTTGACAGGGGAGCCGTAGCTAAGATCTGAGTAGCATTCCTCCCCAAGTTACGACTCTTCAACTGGACATTACACAAACATCATGGGGCCCCTCGGTATGGGGAAATTGTGATCTGATCCACATACGACAGCTGTACGGCAGTATCCTACCCCATCTATGGGAATCCGTATACAGAAACGCTTATCTGTAAGGCCATGACTCTTTCAAGTCCATAGAGAAGTTGCAGAAACAAAAGAGAGAGAGAGAGAGAGAGAGAGAGAGAGAGAGAGAGAGACAGAGAGAGACAGACAGACAGAAACTGACATGCAACAGACACCTTAAGCATGGGTCTGGATACATTGAACATGTCGAGATTGACTGGACGGCGCGATGGGCTGAAGACGTTCCGACCGACTCGCCACTCCAGAAATGGAGCGAGTATTTCCGGGAGGGTATGGCACGACTCGGGCGGAGTCTCGAGTTAGACGGACCTCATGTTCGAAACTGCCTTCATCGTGCCGGATTTGTCGGGATCCAAGTGAAATCGAAGCGATGCTTTCTGAGCTCATCATTCTCGGGCAATCGGATCAAAGCTGAAAAGTGGTTGAATGTGGCCTTGCGTCGTAACCTCGAGGGCTACAGCATGATGCCCCTGATTGAGGGATTGGGTTGGAGCAAAGAACGTTGTGACGCGTTTTGCGCAGAGGTCGAAGAAGATATTCTCAACTGCAGTACTTCTGCCCACTTTATGGTGTGAGTGCCTTTTCTCCGCTTCTGCAGGGGCGCGTTGTTATCCGACATGGAAAAGCTAATTCGAGGGCGAAAATGTCAGATTCACATGGACTGCGGAAAAGCCAGCACGATGAGGGGAGCGATGAGTATTCGACTCGGCATTCGTATGGATTGAGGAGGGGGGAGGGAGGTTTTGGTTTGCACTCTATTGTTTTTCTACCAATACAAAAGGGTCTTTGGTTTTGGGCTGTTTTTTCTTTTTCTCCACGTCGTATTTCTCACTGTTTCTTTCTTCTTTTCTTTTTCTTTCTTCTTCTTTTTTTTTTTTTTTTTTTTGCTTTAGAGCTGTGCAGAGAACCTTGTTTAATCTCAACCTCTGGTACGCGGTCTGGATGGGTGAACATTGCGACGGACATGGGTGTTTTACCGTCTTGTCGTCTCCGTGCCCCTCGGAATTCTACAGTTGAGAAATTGAACACGCAGGGCACTTTTTGATTATCGGTTTTGCATGGCCCAAGGCAGATATCGTCCGTTCGAGCCTGTTCGTATGCCTTGGATCTGCAGAGTTTATCGAGGGATAACATGGTTGCGGGCGCAATGGATACATTGAGCTTGCGGAAAGGTCTTTTTTTTCAGGGCCCCTCCTTTTGAATTACCTTTTTTTTTTTACCCACTTGGCATGGCGTCAATGGGCGCTTAAACGGGCGGAGGGGTTTTTCCCACAACGTTTATCCTGTTCTTTAATTGGCAACCCCTCCCTAAGAAAAAGAGGAAATCTAATTTTTTTTTGTTCCCCCCCAAGTTGCAGCCCTTCTTTTCGTGGCCACTCCCGAAAATGGGGCACGGCGGGCCGGGCATGAATCGAGTGCATGGTATCAAGTTCTCTCCTCTTCTTTCTAACCGTTTCCTTTTTCTGCGCGGGTTGTGGCTGTGCGGCGGAGCTAGGCACGCACCCCCCGTGCACGTAGCGCCGACGGGATTCCTGCCGCCGTCGAGGCCTATCCGCAGGAGGCGGGGAGCAAAAGGCGCGAAGGGGGCGACAAGCGGAGGTGCTGCTGAGGGGGGTGGATGCTCTGCCTTTTCTTTCGTCTGGTTTCGATTTGTCCTCGTTGGTGTGTTTTTTGCTGCCCCTGGCGCGTAGTAAAGCGTACCAAAAGCTTGACAAGACCAAAACAAAGAAAACGTGCGCATCGAAATTCATCACAAATACCCCGGAATAGGAGGTCCGCCAGTGTAAACAGAGACAAGGGGACATGTTTCCGCTGCGTCCAGACGAGCTCGGCTGGAAATCCCGCGCTGCGTTGCGCTGCGTGCCCGTGGATGTATGGAGGGATTTGCCTTTCCCCCTCTCCGTGATGGGGCGCGCTGGTCAATTCGGGAGATGGATGCGTCGGTGCCTGACGGGCGAGGAGACTGGCACGGCCGCGGAGCATGCAGCTTCGTGAGGCCTGATGATCGATTCGGGATGGCCAGCTCGACGTGAAACCTTTCCCGGTCCACATGTGCACTTTGCCGCGTCGCATCTCCGACACCCGGCGCACTGGACAGACCATAGTGTATCCGGGTCGACCAAGACTCGCAGATGCAACGTGGCCGACTTGTTTGGCATCTCTCGGAGTGTGAAGGCATTCAGCGGGACAAAAAGCACAAGAAGGAAAAAAAAAACAATCGTCTCATGCCGGCTCTTTCCCCTGTCCGACCGACTGCCGACAGGGGGGAGCGCGAAGCGTGTCGAGGACGGAAAACCACCATTGGTAAAATGTGAAAATGTATCTGATGTACAATGCTACAAAGGAAATACAGATGGTGCTTTTGGCCACCGCTCGGCGTGCTCCACAAGCTCGTCTGGCCGTCAACCCGTGCTCTTTTTCTCCGTCAAGATGCAGGAAAGGGAATGAACCAGCCGAGGTACGAGACATTGCCAAGTCTTTAGTTGCGCTCCCCTCAACTCCGTGTCTAGTACCCGTGATTATTTTTCTTCATCTTTTTTTTTTTTTCATTCTGTGTCCCTGGACAATCGTTTCTCGCTGGTGACGCGTCGACAACAAGACTTTCGAGCCTCTCTCCTGTTTGGGTTTCCCCTTTCGCCTGCTTCCTCCGTCCATCTACCCATCGCTTCGACAATAGAGATCTAGTGGTGGGCGCCCGTCTCGCCGTGGTATCCAACGATCTTGAAGCGGCCAATCATCTCGCCGACGGTGAAGAATCCGAGGCACTCGGCAGCGACGACACCGCCGGCCACCAGCTGGGCGTTGCTGACATTGCGGGCCTGTTGCAGGATATTCTGAGGAGAACGGAACAAGGTGCGATTCTGGAGGGACTTCCACAGGTTCTGGTAGACGTTCTGGAAGGTGGCCATGGGACTGCAGGCATGACGAAGAGTTGGCATATTTGTTCAAGACGTCGGAGAGAGGAAAGGGGGGTGGGAGAGAACTGCTTCTCCCGTGGATGTGTTTGCCACTTACGGAGGACTCATCTTCTGGCCCTGAAACACCAGCTTGGCCACCTCGGCGGTGACCTTGGCGTAGTAGACGACAAAGGGGGTTTGACCTGCCGCGCAAGCGTGTCAGCGAGATGTACCTACACGTTCTCCTCGCCCTTCACTTTCCCCTCCAGCCGCCCACGAGGCGCGGCCGGACCCAGAACAAGCGTCCGCCAAACCACGGCCGCCGGGCTCCCCGTCACCCAAAGAGGTACTCACGCTGGACAAAGTCAATCAGGCGACCGGTGCGGCCGCCAATCTTGCTCAGGGTATTGCCGAGTCCCCGGGCGGCGCCGGCAATGGCCGGACCGGCGGCGCTGGCGACGCGCGAGAGACCCTGCTGGGCCTTGGAGGCGGTATCCTTGGCAGCGTCGGTGGCCTTGCCGGCGGCGGTGCTCTCGAAGCGGCGGGTGGCCATTCGCAGGGCCGGCGAGCGGATCATGGGGCGCGCGAGCGACATGGCCATGGTGTTTGGGAGTCGCGGGCGTGGTGGACAATGGATGGGAGGGCGTTGGGGCGGTCCTGGTCGGCTGTTTTCTGCGGAGGGAGAAGGGGAGAGGAAAAAAAAAAGGGCTCGGCAGAAGTCGTGATGGTTCCTCCGTTGGGGGAAGGCCCGACGTGGTTGGTGGACGTGGATATCGCGCTAAGCCGAACTGGGGGCTGGCTGGCGGGGCCGAGCGGCCGGCACATGGTAAGTACCTAGGTACCTTGGTCGCTTTCTGGCGCAAGGAGCTGCACGACGTTGGGGTGCAGAGATGGTTTGTCCATTCCACATCAACTTTCTTGAGGGCAAGAAGAGCGATAAAAAAAAACATAACATCAGTTAAATCATACAGTTTCATCTACGGTACCGTGCCACGAAGTCATCCCATGCCGACCCGGCTTTTTCCCGTCCCTGTTCTCGCCGTCCTCGTGCCAACTCCCGCACCCTCTCTGGCGTCGTCGCAAAACCGCCTCGTCTCCTGCCTCGCCCGTCACCGCGAAATGGGCTCCGCGTCCCTCGACACCCGTACACGGCTTCGTCACTCTAGACTCTGGATCTGCACCTTGATGGCGCCGCTCTTGGGGTCGGCCGACGTCTCAAAGGCCTTGACGGCATCCTCGAGCTTGAACCGGTGGGTGACGAGTCTCGACATGTCAATGACGCCGCTCTCCACCAGACGAATGGCCCGCGGCCAGGTATTGCAGTAGCGGTACTGGAGCTGGATGTCGACCTCGCGCACGCTGGCGCGCATAAAGGCAATGTTGATCTCGTTGCGGCCGACGCCGATGATGAAGACCTTGCCGCCGAACTTGGTGGCCCAGATGGCGGCGTTGATGCTGCTCTCGACGCCGGTGCACTCCATGGTCAGCGCGGGCTCGACGCCGCCAAACGAGCTCACAATGGCCTTGGCCGTGTCCTCGGCCGAGCCGGGCGTGATCCTGTGCGTGATGACGCGCGGGCAGAGCTCCTTGGCAAAGGCGAGCCGGCTCTCCGAGATGTCGGTGATGACGAGGGGGCTGGCACCGCCCGCGGCGCAGCAGAGCATGGAGATGAGGCCGATGGGCCCGGCGCCGCAGATGAGGACGGCGTCGCCGAGCTGCATCTTGGCCCTCTGAATCCCCGCGAGCGCCACGCTCAGCGGCTCGAGCATGGATCCGTTCTCATACGACATGTCGCCAATCTTGTGGCACCACACCGCCGGGTGGTTGACGTAGCGGCGCAGCAGGCCGTCGACGGGCGGCGTCGACAGGAACTGCACCCTTTCGCAGCCGTTGTAGCGTCCCGTCAGGCAGGGCTCGCAGGCGTTGCAGATGACGTTGGGCTCGACGGCGACTCGATCGCCCACCTTGAGATCCGTGACGGAAGGGTGCACGGCAATCACGTCGCCCGCCGACTCGTGGCCGAGGATATGGTCTCCCGTCACAATCATGGGCCCGATGCACCCGGCGTGCCAGAAGTGGACGTCGGACCTGGGCTCGGTTGTCTCCTTGGTCAGCCTCTCGTTCCTTTTTCGTCACGCACGACCGCTCCGGGAGGGGGGGGGGAAACATGCCCAAGAGGGCAATGGATCTCGTGGCGTATGGACTCACCCGCAGATGCCGGTGCTGCGAATGGCAATGGTGACCTCGCCGGGCCTCAGATCAGATCCCGCGGCGACGCTCTCGGCGCTCGGCTCGGCGGCACTGATCCACAGGTCATGGTTCGGGTTGGTGTACACGCCAATGTTGGGCTGGAGAGAAGACGACTTGGAGGCGGATGCCATGTTTGCGGAGAGGCACTAAGGCGGTTGGTTGTCCTTTTCTGACTCTTGTCCGTACGTGAAAGAGGGGTGAGAGGGGGGGGGGAAGGACGCCGGAACAAGTTGTATGGCAACAAAGACTGCTTCAATAGGAAGGGGGGAAATAAATATAAAACACCACAGAGACCAAAAAGCTATCGCACAGCTTTCCTCGAGGGCAACGGTGCCGGGCAGCACGCTCTATTTCATCTCCTCCCAACTCCTGTCCCGACTCCCGTACTCGACTTGAGCCCTCAAAACCCCGCGCTTGACGTTCCCCAGACTGCAAGCGCCGGACTAGCGCGCCAATCACATGGCCTCTCCCCCCGCAAGAAAAAAAAGGATCAAACGTGCCTTGGAGCGCGCCAGAAGCTCTTTGATGCCCCTAGAGTGCGAAAAGAGAGAACCCGGCCTCCATTGTTGGTCGTCAGGTGATGCGATGAGACGGCAAGCCATTACCCAGCCGCACCAATGGGAGGACGTCCCGCCGGATTCCCCGCACTGCACTCCCGCGACGCCCATCACATGACGGCAAATGCCTCGCGTGTCGTCGGCGTAAAAGGCGTCTCTGGATAACTGGTGGTTGGCCGGTCGAGTGGTGAGCGTAGGACGGTTGGTGAGGCTGGTGCTGGCCTTGACATGCATACACACATACATACATATGCACATCATGTATTGGAGAAATTGCTACAACTTGAATGATAGCCTAGGTACTTTTCTATCTCTTTGATGCCGAGAAGGCTACACCTAGGTAGCCCCCGCTTTTCTTCAGCCTTCTATTGGATCAAATTACTTAACCTTAAAGAACTTGCTAAGTCTGCTATTTTATATAGACAAATAAGTAGCGCTATATACTTCTTAATACTTCCGGTACTTATAGAATTGAGCAAATTAATGTGTGCACAAAGTACCCTCAGTAGCTTCGTTTTGATTGGATGCTGAAGTGGGTCGGTACGCAAATGTAGCCTTCTCGGCATCAAAGACATAAAAAAACCAGGCACCGCCTATTTAGGCTTAGTGTGATGTGCTCACTATCCCTTTCGTCACCTCGTTGGCTCCCTCGCACACTTCAAGGATGTGACCCAATTCCCCTCGACATCACCTCTATGCGAGCAGCAGTGGGGAAGCATGCACCGCCCATCATTTTATACGATTTCTGGCTAGATTGCTCTGCGGGATCTGCTGGGCCTGGACCCCGTCATCCAACGCCCATTGCCAGCCAAGTCCACCAGTGAACCCGAGCGGCCCGAGCCCGCCATACCGTACTCATAACCTTCGTAAAGTTTGCGCCAGTAAGCCACTACTCTCTGCATATGAAAGAGGGCCATTTTGTGTGCGATATGAAAAAAATAAACAACAAAGAAAAAGAAAAGGAAGGCAGGATGTAAAATCCACCTTGATTATGCCCACTCCACCGGTTTGACCCTGTATGGAAAAAGAGGGAAAATGCCAAGAATATCACGACGCCCAAACCATGCCTTGCCTTGCATATGTTGATGTGATTTTGATTTTTTTTTTTGATTTTTTTTTAATAAAAACCAAAGAGGGAGAAAGGGGGAGTGTGAAGTCGAGTCGTTTTTATTTCTTGTGCTGGAGGAAAAACACGAATGCGGAGGCGTGGATCAACCGACCGAGACCACGACGTCGCCTACGCAGTTGCCGTACGAACAACAGGCCGAAGCATCCAAGAGGCCTTTGAGAATCGCATCAACCTTGGACTAAAAAGCGCGTTAGCACATCCGGTCCATCTGTTTCCCCATTCCCCCCTCCCCTTTTTTTTTTTTCTTCCACGTAAGACGGTATACGGAGAGACTCGACCAAGGTCCCCGGCCGAACCACTTACCGGCGCGCATGGTCCCGACGGACTCGTTGGAGCCGCAACGACGACGGCAGGCCACGAGGCCAGAGCGGCGGCGAGAATAGACGGCAGCTTCATGGCGGGTGATGGGCGGTTCCGCCGATGGATGGACGACAACTGAGGCGGTGAAGGAAAAAAAAAAAAAAAAAAAAGAACAGACTCCACGTATGTTGTTGTACGATGTGGCTTTTTGCTTTTCTTGGCGACGTCTACCGGGCGGTATATCGGCGTGGTGACTTTTGGAAAACCTGTCAAGTTGCTGCTGCTTGCTGGTCGACCACCACCCACCACCGGAGAACGGGCAAAAAAAAAAAAAAAGAAAAACGAAAAAGGAAAAAGGAAAAACGAAGGGAAAGAAGAAAGAAGAAAGAAGGCAAGAGTGGCTGGTGGAAACGGTCCGACCTTTTCAAACACCTCTCGGAAGGGGGGGGGGGGGGGCAGGGCAGAAACTCGGCAGGAGCCCTCGGGCCGTTGGGTGCGGGATATGCGATCCTGCAAGGAGGACTTGGCAGGAGGGACAGTCGAGGTGAACAAGGAGAGGGTGCGCGGAAGGACAGTTGTTGATGGTTTTTTTTTCTTATGTATTTTTCTTTTCTGAAACTCTAAATATATATATATATATATATAATTTTCTCTTCTTTTTTTTTTTTTAAAAAAAAAAAGTTTCTTTCTATTAGTCTTCTATTTCATCCAAACATGGCCGAAGCCAAACGTTGAACTTGGGAATTTGCGGCATCTTTTGCTTGACAAAAACATGGAAGGGAAGATGGGTCTTTTTGGAGCCGTCGTTAGCATACGGCCCCGCGGCAAACACGGGCACGAGATGTTTGTGGAAACCCGCACCGGGTGTGCGTGGAGGGAATGGGAGAGAAAACACCACACAATCCAATACACAACGAGGCAAATGAGAAAAGTTCAAAAATAAATATAAAATAAATATAAAATAAAAATAAAAATAAAAATAAAAAAGGCCTGCCAGGTGCCAGGCAGCCGGCCAACATGCCATTTGCAATCGCGACTCAGCCTTGATTCACTTGGCGAGGATGGACCAACTTCGCCAAGCCAAGGCAAAGGGAGGACGAGCTGCCGGTTCACACGGTTCACACGGAATGCCAGCGTTTCCACTCCATGCCAGGTGCGACGTCTGGCGCGGGCAGCCCTGCATCCTGCTCCTTCATTTGTGCGTCGTCGTGTTTCGCAATCTCACATATCTGGCCGGAAATAGAAGCAGACATCCCGGCCCCTCGCCCTTCCCTGCCCTTGCCCTGCGTCTGGCGCGAGCAATCATGCAAATCACGACGTCGCCACAATCTTCAAGGCCCCGTTGCCGGCCGCAACCTTCCCTTCTTCCCTCCCCTCCCCTCTCCTCCCCGGGTTCTGTTCCCGGCCCTTGTCCCGGCTAGGCTGTCCGCTTCTTCGTGCGCCCGGTGGACTCGGTGGACTCTGAGCAATTGGGTCGACCCGAAAGCGGCTGGTTGAGGAAAACAACTCTGTGCCGCGCCAAGACCGATGCTCACGGATAGCGGTCTCATAAAATGCTGGACGTCATGTGTCTATTCCCATAGTGGCCCCCGTCTCATACGCGCGCCCATATCGCCTCGTCGGACCACATGTTGCGCAAAATTTGCCACAACTCGACCTTTTTACTTGGCCTCGGAAACTCTGGACATGGACATGGACATGGACATGGACATTGCGTGGCGAGGGCGCGCAAAGATCCCTTTGTGTCTGCGTCTGTGTCCGCGTCCGTGTCCGTGTCTGTCCGCGTCAGTCTGTGTCACGCTGACAATCTGACATGTGGTTTTATTCAATATTCTGCTCCTTCTCGCGTTGGACAAGCAACTCGTTGCGGCCCAGCGCAGCACAGGATTGTGAATGCACCGTCGCAAAAGCAAAGTCGTTGCGTGACTGACGCGGCGCGGATGCCCGATCCAGTACGTGGCCATGCTTCTTCTCGTGCCCTCTTGGTTGTTTCTCCCACAAGAAAACACCATCTTCCCTTGGCACACGCCCATCGAACCCTCTCACGAGCACCTCGAAGCCGCTTTTGCACGGGAATCCACGCGCCATACCTCGAGACCGGCTCCGCCCAGAACAACCTGGCTGGGCTGTCTCGGGCCCGGACAGAGAACGGCAACGTCGCCCGGATCGGCCACGCCGCTGCTCATACAAGCCGCCAGAGAGATTCGCAGCTCCTGTGCGGCCCCCGCCGAGATTCGCCATAGCTTGACGCGCTGATCGTTGCTCACACTTGCGGCAAGCATCTCCTGCGGTCCCTCCCTTCCCTCCTTTGCACCCTGGTCGTGGCGTCCCGCGGGAAGCAGTGCGACGCCATTGACAGCCGCAGTGTGTGCTCTACGAACGATGCCCCGGGAAGCAAACTCGTACGTTGTGCGTCTTTCTGTCCGTCTTTCTGTTTCTGTTTCTGTTTCTGCGCCTGTGCCTGTGCCTGTGCCGCCGCCCTGCACCTCCTCCTCCACCTCGGCAACCAGCACGAACCCTACCGCATTGTCGTCTCCCCCCGTGACGACCTGGAACTGTGTCCCCTCCCTGGACATGTCAAGGCTCTTGATGCTGCTCTGGTGCACCGCGCAAGCCGCCTTCAACGAGTAGCTCTGCACCCCGCCCGCCCCCTCCAGGCAGGCCCCTCCCCAAAGCACCAAGTGCCCATCCGTAGAAGCCGTCAGGATGTGCGCCTCCCTGCCCTTTCCATTCCCGCGTGCCCCGAATCCAAGATGCCGCAGCTGCGTGATGCAGGCACCAGTGTACCTTCCCACGGCGAGCGCCCTAAACGAGCCCCGCCGGCAGTCATACTCGTACGTCTTGAAGGATGAATTCGAAAACGCCATGGTCACAATCACCATGCCTTTCCTGCGCCGCTGTTCTTGTTCTTCTCCCCGCCCCCCCTTCTCTTTCCTCCCCTCCTCCTCCTCCTCCTCCTCGTCATCGCCAGCCATCGTCACCACCCTCGAAATGTCAAAGTCCATGATTCGCAGATCCCCCACGGGACTCTTATCCGTCCAGACAGCCTCGCAGACGACTGCGAGGCCTGCATATGCCGAGGAATCGCCCAGCTTCGTCACGCGCCACACAAAGAACTCCTCGTTGCCGGCGCTGCTGAAGAGGTAGTCGTCTTCGAACCACTGCAGCTTCTGGAGCCCCGTGACGTGGGCCTTGATACACGCCAGGTTGCGCATCGTCGGTCCGCCCTGCCCATGCCCATGACCCTCTTCCCCGGACACGTATTCCCATATCCGTATCGAAGTGTCTTCTGCGCCAGACGCGACAAGCTGCTTGTTTGCGCTGAGAGCGCGGATCTCCCGCCCGTGCGTGCCGCGCCGCACGGTCCGGTGCGCCATCTCTTGCTGCGAACACACGCACAGTTTAGAGGTGCGCGTGTAGGCGAATCGGTAGCGGTGCGGTTCCGCGCGCGAGTCGTGGTGCAGCCGGAATGTGCGGTGGGCGCCGCCGCAGTCCACCGTGGCGAGTTCCTCCCGCGTCGACTCGTTCCAGATGACAAAGTCCTTGCTGCGGAACCCGTAGAGCACCAGCTCCGGCCTCGCGGTAGCGCTGCCGGCGTCAGTGAACCAGGCGCCTTCGATCATGGGGCCAAAGGGAGGCGCAGTCTCGTGGAGAAGCACGAGAGACGGACTCGTCTGCGGCGCCGCGCCATCCACGCGGTATATCCTGTATTTGCCATCTCTGCTGGTGGCAAGGATGTATGGGCGGGGGTGGGTGCCTGGCTGCTGCTCTTTTGCCGCCGTCGGCAGAGGGACGATGGAGGTGATGGCGTCGCGGGAGCGGGTGGCCACGGCCAGAACAGGCCGCCACGTGTGATTCTGGAGCGTGAGGAGCGATAGATAGCCGTGGCGGGAACCTAGAATGATGAAATCATTCAGTCTCGTGGCAGATACGGCGACGAACCGCGGATCTAGACCCGCGAGGTGCTCTCTGTCAAGCAGTTCGCCGGCGGGGGTGATCAACAGGAGGTGCGAGGCGGGTGATCCATGGATATGAACCAGGATGCTGATGAGCTGCTGACGATGATGCTCGCCGGAGAGGTGGTTAATCTCGGTTATTCGTCCAGGCACCTCTGCTACACAAACGAGGTGATACTCTGGATGCTGATCCGTGCAGTGCTCCTGCTCCTTCTCCTGCTCCTTCTCCTGCTGTTGGTGGCAGGGAGGCTCTACTCGATGGAAAAAATACACTTTTCCATTCGTGGTCCCAATCACAGCCGAACCGTCGCAGGAATGCACCGTCCGTAGGACATAGCAGCGCTTCAAGTCTTGCACAATCTCCTCCTCGACATTGACCTGCTCCCATGTCCAAGTGGACAGGTCTCCGACGAAAATACGTCCGGCGTTTGTGATGGCGAGGACCTGATGCTCCGAAAGGAAGTCATAGCGGCTAAACATTTCACCCGAGGGGGGCCCCCTTTTTCCTTTTCCTTCTGCTTTTCCTTCTTCTTCGTCCTCTCCTTCAACATCCTGCTCTTTAGACAGGGATCCGAGCACATCAGGGACATCAATCGCCATGAATCCAGCGCGTTGCCTGTTCCCGTCGCCGCGCAGAGACGGGGCGGGTTCCCGGATTGCACTAATTTTACCATCTGCCCCGCCGGTGAGAATGTCCAGCCCCCCAGCATGCACGTCAAGAGCCCGCGCCCAGAGATGCTTTCCCTGGTGAAGCGAGTAGGTCTTCTGATGGGTCAGTTGTCCCGTCAAGCGCGGCGTGGAGAAGGCGCGCGGGTCAAAGTCCAGTTTCCATCGCTGCGTGGTCGAGTCCTCCCCAAACGAGTAGACACAGAGGGGAGCGCTCTGATGAAATACGCAGTCTGGCGTCGGGGAATCGCCAGCGGCGGCGAATCTCACGCCCCAGATACGAGAGGCGTGACCCATACCCACAGCCACGGGGACGGCGTCCCCTTCCTCGCCCGAGCCGGCATGGAGAACATCGTACCTCTCCGCGGCTTTGAAGCCCGTTTCCACCACGTCTCCGCGCTGGACACCCGCATGGGCCGTACGGGGACGCGACTCCGCATCACCGTCAGGACTGATGTCCCATATGCGGATGGTCCTATCGTCGCTACAGCTCGCCAGGAGGCGCCTCGTCGTCCCGTCCGGCAGGAGCAGCGGCGATGAGATATCAACACCGTAGATGGATCCTTCGTGGCCGCGAAGAACAAAGGTCGAAAAATGTTCCTCTTCCAAGACGGAGTATTCCCACACAAGAACGTCGCCGAAGACTGTGCCCGCCGCGACGAGGACCCGCGACGCAGACACCCAGGTCAGGTGCGCGGCGTACAGCATCGGTCTGGACGGCGAGGCGACATTCCCGAGAGAGAGGGTTCCTTTCTCGCCTGGGCGGCGCGCGCAGCAGTACTTGATGACAACGACCTCGTTATGTGCCGTCGCCAGAACCGCCTCGTCTGCGCAGAATGGCGAGATAGCCGCATCGTAGACCCAGTCCGGTGCGGTGGCCGTCGCCAGGACGACCGGTGGTTGCCCCTCGGCCAGAGGACCACCGTCGAGGAGCGCAATTCTGGAGGCGCCCCAGAGAAGAAACCTCGAGGCCTGAACGCGGATGCCATGAATGGGCTGGTCCTCGAAGACGGGGAGCGACAAGAGAGGCGCCTGGGTGGGCCGGGGAGCGTCCTCGTAGACGGCTAGGTGCCCATCTTGACCTGCCAGGAAGTACTTGCTGGCCGCGGGAGCGGGAGCGGCATAAAATGCGACAGAGGTGACGGGGACTTGGGCGAGCTGTCGCTGGAGCGTCGTGACGCGCCTCTGTGACGGCCCATGTTAGTGCATGTGTTTTTGCAGCCAGCAGAGAGCGCATACTCGCATACGGGGGGCGGAGCCGATGCCATGGTCGTGGCAGTGTTGTGTTGGGTCAAGAAGCCATTGGAGAAGAGGCGTGCGTGGGACGGTCTGTCGGGCTATCGCTGCTGGCGCTGCGTGGAGATGCGTGAGGATTTATGCGTGAGGATTGATGCGTGATGCGTGATGCGTGATGCGTGATGCGTGATGCGTGATGCGTGATGCGTGATGCGTGATGCTCGTTCGTCCTCGTCCAACGTCTTGCATACATGAGGTGTTTTTGCATCGACATGTCCATGTCGAAATTTTTCAAGCGTCACTGCCGGTGACTGTGACTGGCCCCTGACTCCCGTGCTGGGTCCTGTGCTGGGTCCTGTGCCGGGTCGTTGGGTCCCAGAGCCCGGAGGCAGGGTTAGGGTTGGGGGGTGTAGCGGAAGGAGGCTGCCGCCCGGCCCTGGTCGGTCTGGTGTGGTCTGTTGTGGTCATCTCGTCCGTCCAACGACAAACGCGCCAGACTGTCTGTAGCTTGTTTGTCCATCAGACAGCTAGGTATCCGACGTATTGAAAAACATTCAATATTCGTTTCTATGCATATCATTCATAACAGCATTGCTCTATGTTCCTACGAGGATTGAACCCAGTCCTTTTGGCCAAATCGACAAGGAAAACCAAAATCGCCCCATATCCCTCATCCGAGACACCTTTTGAACGCCAGGAGTCATGACCGCAAGGCCGTAATCCAGAATACAAAGCAAAGGCCATACCCACGGTAGCCTCGAAAAACGCACGCCACAGGCTTTTCAACGCAGCAAGAAGAAGAAGAGAAGAAATAAACGAAGAAAGACAAGGTGTAAAACACAAAACAGGCATGTCTTTCAAGGGCAAACTCATGACCAACTTATAACTTGCTCAGAAGGAAAATTATGCCCGATGCGAGTATGGCTCATATGCCAAGTCGGCCATACCCCGACCAGAAGGATGCCCAGGTGAGTATGCCGTATGGCCCTGGTTAGGCTCATAGTACGCCCCCTTCTGGCCGCCCGCCCCGCCCGTCATCTCAATGGGATTGTTGCTGATGGGACGATACGCGCCCGTAGGCAGCAACTTCTCACCATCACCTTCGACGCTGCTCCTATGTTTCTGACGACGATCCGGCTTGCAGCAGCAGACGGTGAAGACCCAGAAGAAGCCCGAGACAATGGCGAAAACGGTGGCGATCCACACGGTCGCGAGGAAGCGGTTGCCAACCTGGCCCTTGACGCCGTAATACTTGGCTGAGCTCTCGACGGCGCCAATGACGACGGTGGCCGTGGCGGTAGCCATGCCCGCTGCAACGCCGACTAGGATGGCTGTGACGCTGCTCAGGAGCCAGGTGAGGCACGATATCACGCGAGAGCACATGGCCAAGATGCCGACGGCGAGTTGTAAGGCGAGGGCCACGAGGGCCACGATAAAGGCCACTTGGGTCCATTTCGTCACGACGCGGAATGACTTGATTGCAGTCTTGACCTCGTTGGGCAGCTCAACCTTGACATTGGTCGACGAGGTCAGCGTCTCGGAGAAGCTGGTGTTGAGGGCGGTCGCCGCCCAGTTAAACTTGGCATCGGTGCACTGACGCTTGCCGCCGCTGTCGGTGGCGCAGTACCCCCAGAGATTGACTTCGTAAAAACTGGCAAGATTGAGATCGGCCGCAGTAATGTTGTCGGTTTTGACGTCACGCACGTGGATGCTGACGCCGACTTTGCCCGCGAGATGAGCCGCATCGGCCGGACTGATGCTGAGGTTTCGCATGTCGAGCTGGAACATCCACAGCTCATTGTGGGCGACGCCCGACAGCGTGGCGATGAGAAGGGCGACCATGGAGGCGACGGTGAGGGCGAGGGGAAGGCCGACGCAGATGAAACGGCCGACACCCATGGCTGCGGTGATGCGGTGGTGGTGACTTTGTCGATGTCGATGTTGTTGATCTGCTATCTAGTGCCTAGTATCTAGGTAGGTGCTTTGGACGGCAGCCGCGGAGCTGGTGCCGTTTATGTTACCGGGCCACGTTTATGGAACAGACGGAAGACACGCAGTCAATGCAGAAACGCGCGGCACAGTGGTGGTGAGAGAGGATGATGGTGAGAGAGCGAGAGAAAGGGTAAAATCGTGCAGGTGCTCGTGGCCATGTGTTTATATGCAAGAAGCTGAAATAAACGATGGAAATAAACGATAGGAGAAGTCGAGATATTCAATGCCGGCTCGGCTTCGCAGTGAACATGGCGCAGCGGACATGGCGCAGACGACGGGGAGGCTGGGGCTGGTTGGCCGGTGAGAAGTTGGCTGCCAAGTTGGAACGTGCGAGTGGGCTATGTACAGCTGACGGACGCATAACACGCACGAGTGGCGCAGCGCGCAGCACCATCAAGGTGGAGTTTGCTGTGGTTCTTGATTCGACGCCGCAGGCATGCATGCCACCAGAAGGCAGCGCCGTTGGGCACTTTCCTCTTGTTAGGAGAGGAAGGGGAGGAAAGAAAAAAAATAAAAAAGGAGGAAAGGACAGGGGCGCAGCCTGCCTGCCGGCTTGCTGCCTCCGCAAATGAGGGGAAATGTTTTTGTTTTGTTTGATCTGATGTCATGCCATGTTTGCCTGCAACGCACCCATCTCATACGAGTCAAGTCCAACATCCAAACATCCAACGCGCTCGCAGAAAAGGCTGCCCGGCCCGGACCCAGTGCATCTCGGTTCATCGTCGCCGCAACGAGGCCGGCAATGAGACGAAAAAAATTTTGGGCCTTTGTCGGCAACGTCGGGTCCAAATACGGGGGTCGCGTCAGACTTGAGAAATTCTGGGGGGGGGGGGGGGGGTGGTGGTGTTTTGTGGATAGGGACGCGCAATACCCGTGGCAGAGGCGAATAAAAGGACAATACAGTCACACGCACGCACACAAACACGGAGCGAGAGGGCTGGGCTCAAGGGGGAGGGCGTTGCCCACGTCGACGGCGTCGGCGCGATGACAGGATTCTCAAGTAGTGCGAGTCTGTGGCCATGCTGTACTCATCGAAAACCGCTTTTGTGGATTTCGTGTAAGCCGAACCAAGCAACTGTCTTGCCCATGGAAATTCCTCGCCGCGAGGCCCCAATAGCAACGCTCGGATGAGTGTGATCGGCACCCCATTGAGCAAGGTTCGTGGTTGCGTGTCGTCGCCAAGCTGAGGCTCAATTCGCCGTTTCATCCAGCTGCTCCGCCCGGCCTGGCTCGGCGGACCATGATGTGGAGGACGCCTCGGCTGCTGATGCTGTTGTTGTTGCTACTGCTGCTCTCTGGTCTACCACAAATGAAGCTGCCAAAATCCCTACGCACAGCCATGAATGATGGTTTAGCTCGAGCGAAATCCTAAATATAGAAGCGTCCAATCGGTGCGACATGTAGCAGCCGCTATTCCTCAAGTCCGTGTTGGTTCTCGAATTGCTTGCTGTGGGAGGAGGCTGAAAAAGCTGCGGCCGCCAGTTGTGCCTTTTCCTTGCCACTCCGCGGAGATGGCAGGGATGCTGATTGTCCCGCTCTGCGTATCAGCCTGGTGCTTCGCCCCATCGACAGCGCAGATCCAACACCAACTGCCCACCACCCACTACCTACTAGTTGACTAATAGGTACCTCGGTAGGTAGTAGCATGTAGATCCATGTCATTTTTCATACCGCAGTGGGGCCAGAGCTTGTCGTCACACCAACTCTCCCTTCACCTCACGCCGCGTTTGCATGTCATGCTTCATCTGCATCAGCACAGAACCAGCTCGCCGGTTGCGCTCACACACACATGCATGTACATATCTTGTACATGCACACATACCAGCAGGCCATGTCTTGTTTCGCAATACCTCGTCCAAGTACAACTATGCAAAATGGCACCCGTCTCCCAAACGACCGTGCATGAAAATCCGTCGAAGCCAAAGAGCCACAGCCCAACTTGCACTTCCCCGTACGGGAGTACGATGGGAGACAAGCGAGTTCGCTATTGTCGAGCTGAAGCAATCATCGTCACATTCGTTTCATTGATTCCCTGCCCTGGACGACAGCTCTGCCTGATTGGCCATCATTTTCTCGCGTACTGGTGCTTGTTGGAACCTCTCCGGGACATCCTATCTCTTTTCGTCCATGGGCGAAGTCGGAAGGAAATTCATTGTCACCGCTTCCGCTATGCCGTCATTGGTCAGATCCACACAGCTTAGAGCAAGCCCACGAGCAGTCGGCTTGGCGGTGAAACCCCAAGTATTCGGTAAAAGGCGCGTGGCATAGGTACTACTTCATCTTGTGTGGACAACCGCGTGTCATATCCCACAAGCCTCACACATTTGACTAAAACTTCTGCATCCCTTGTCTCTTCCGAGACTCCTGCCTTGGAGTAGGTAGGTAGTTGAAGCTTGGTCCGCCGACATTTATTTTGACAGAATCATTTTAGACCGCTTCATTGTCGCAGGCTTTGTGGCCGTGTCCTGATGACGCTACAGATGCTGTGTGGAGATAGATCCAGCAAAGCCGTAAACCCGATCGATCCGCCAGGTTGGTGGAGTATCTTCATTCCTGACAACACCGTCTCGTTGTATTGCATGTACAAATGTACATACATACATATGTACATGTACATCACGTGGGTGGTCCTGGCTGCCAATGATCATCACCTCGCATTCACTTGTCTTCCATTGGCCCATTGAAGCTTGAGCTGGCATACTCGGTGCATGAGTGCCTGAGTGAATATGGCTTTGCGCAAATTGATATTGCGTGATGGGCATCCCCTTGGGCGAAGCATCGTGTCGACTTTAGATTGGTGCTCACCGCGCTTATGGTCGCATTGACTTCCGTTGTCAAGGACACTTTTTCTCTGCATGTGTAACGAGGTACTACTCGCGACTCGGCCATGATAAACAAGTATTAGGAGGGTAGCAGGTTCTAGCGACCCGTAGAGCGTGTCATCGGAGCGGAGAGCCTCGTAGTATTCGACGCGAAGAAAAGGACACTTTCGGTCGGAGGTGACATTAATTACAGCGAACCCGACCTGGTTGTAGTGTCGGTTCTTCTTCCAGGGCGTCTTGCGATTGCCTCGCAAGAAACAAGAAAGAAAGAATAGACAAACTGTCGATTCCTTTGCGCTTGACTACCGAGCGCCAGGAGAACGTGGTCTCCAGAATTTCCGACGCAGGTTAATGAGATTGGGACTTCTCGAATTCGCAATGCTTCTCCAGGCTGAATCGGTGCAACGGGGCGGCAAGGATGTACGGGAGAGTACATATACATGGATAATGTGACCATGCCCGGATGCAATGCGGACTCGTTGAATCGAACGTCTACGCTTCTAACATAACAAATTCTGTTCTTGGCACGACGATGCATCAGATAGGCAGATGCGCAGATGGAGGCCGAGACCCCGGAGCCACAGCCAGAAATCTGAGGCGATGATGGTTTCGTTTTTTCGTTCACGGTTGAATCCGATGCGACGTGCTGGCCTATTGGTCTTGATGTGAGCGCACTATGATATTCCCCGTCCTTGATTCCTTGCCTTGTACACAAGCCCGCATAGAGACCATGGGAGTTCCTGGCAGGGTTCTGACCGCCTTGCTGCTCTGCACCAGTCAAGTGGACGAGGAATTTGCAGGTTCGATCCCAATTCCTGAATCCTGTTTATGTACCTACACGCATACATACACATACATGGTATGTACATACTTGCGGTCGTCGAGATAATGACGGCCCGGGGGCCATTGAATAATGTACGAACGAAAAGGAACAAGGGAGTTGGGAGTCGGGAGTTGAGAGAATCCCCGCATTTAGGTCCCTACGTTGCAGCCCAACGTTGTCTTAGTGGTAGACTGGCAGTGGGCGTTGTTGAAGTTATATTGCAACCGAGGGTGTATAGGATTCGCTGGAGCAACAGACGAGATGGTATGATGCGGAACAGACATGTATGGTCGAACAAAACAGGTTGGCGAACGATGCCGTCGTGACACCGGCTAGATTTGCTGTGCCCTAACGCCGTGACAAGTTAGCCGCAACAAGTGAGCATTCAAGGGAGAAGAAAGGTGCAGACACTGGTAATAGGCTGGTGGGGTCATACAGGCTAAGTCTAGGCTGCACGGGGACCTGCACATCTGGCCGCCCGCCGCCCGCCGCCCGCCGCTCGCCGTGCGCACCTGCTCACACCTGCTGGCACCTGCTGGCACCTGCGGCTGGAGCCAGCTGCCAGCTGCCAGCTGCCATCTGCCATCTGCCAGCATTCTCCGTCACCACAGTCGCCCGTCGCCGCCGGGTCACGCATATCCTGGCTGCGGATCCGTCGACCAAATATGTCTGAATCGTCTTCTCATCGTTTCCCCGGCAAGTCAAGTCGCCCTCCCAGTTAAATGTTTCAACTACGCGGCTCGTGTTTGGTTCTGAAGCACCAGAACCCTCCATGTCCCTGCGGTGCCTGCCTAGTTCGATGCGCCCAGCCGCATCAAAACTCCACTGGGCACCAACTAGCGCTCCCCGCCGGCCGTCAGTCAACCGTTCATGCCGTTTGCGTTTGCTCCTGATTAGCTAGAGCAACATCAACTCGCGCCGCTGGCCAGCCAACAACTTGACACGGACCGCGGATCCCTACCTCTGGGTCGACCGTCTTTTTGGGAGGCACATCAGAAGATTCAAGTCCAATTGCCCAATTATCTAGCTATCCTTCACCTCTTTGATCATCAGATCCTGGACCTGGAGAAACTCGAGTAGAGCACAGCACACATACAAACACAAAGTACACACAGAACTCGAGCTCCGCTCAAGCATGCCACCTGGACGCAGCGCTGTTGCCTCGTTTCTTCATTGACGGGCATCCAACTCGAGAGAGAGCCTCTTCAAGGTTGACAGACGTTATAGCCAGCAAGCCTCGCGAGGCCGCCGCGCTACCCTTTGCGAGACACGCCATCGCTTGCTCCCACTCCCCAACATTCGCCGACCGTCGCAGCTGTTTCTTGGCATCTACGTCGATCCGCGAACACGTGTGTACGTGAGAATTACGACCAACATCTTTGCTTTCACAGCGCCCATCCGACCCAACTGGCCGGACTTGCCATCTGCCCAGGCTCTTCTTTGTCCTAGAATCTATGCCGGGCAAATCGCGGCCGTCACTGCCCACGGACGAGACGCAACTAATCCGTCGCCAATCCGACCAATCCTGGCATCTTGGCAAAGTCGTGTCGCCGTGTCCAACAACCCGTTCTCCGGATCTGCAGGTACTTGAGCCATCCCGTCGACCTCGTGACCAAGGTTGCTAGAAGTAGGTAGGTAAGTAGGCACCCAGCACACAGCACCCAGGAATTGCCTACCATGACGCCAAATCTCGCGCCGGCGCTCTTCATCCCCCCCCCCCCCTTCTCTCCTCCTTTCACCCTTCCCCAAGCACAGGCTCATCAAGAACCGCAAACTCGGCTTTCCTTCGCCTTGCTCTACTACGGCGCACTGGACGGCGTCCAAGCTCTTCTCTTCCCTCAAACTCGCTCCTTGAGTTTTTGCTTCCTCTTCTTCGCTCAATCGCCCTGATTCTGCCTTGCACATCTGTCCTGCACATCCAGCATCTCCCATTGACATTGCCTCGGCTTGCGCTGCCATCTCCGCGTGGTCCGCATGTTCGTGCAGCAAGAACGACCGTCGTGCCCTGACTCAAACTGACCTGACACAAGCAAACGTCGCCGTCGACTGGAGCCGCGGTCATCACCACAGTGCGTCGGCTTCTGCTTCCGCACCCACCCTCGTGTCCGCCGGCCGCCGTGACCACCGTACCGTCTTCATCCGTCCACTTAGTCCACTCCAGACCAGTCAGTCATAGTTCCGGTCCGGCACTTCCAGCTCTTCCATCCTGCGCCCACCTCGCCGACCGTTACGCAAGATCACAAGATCCAGCATTTTCTCCGATTCGACAGCGTCTTTCCATCGACACGCGCCTTGTAATCGCTGCTGACAACAGACCCAGCAGCATCTTGTCTTACATCACACCAGCCTTCAGCCAGTCTCTGCCGGCCGAAACCCTGCTCGCTGTCACGCACGACCAGCATCCAGGTAACCTTCTGTGCAGCGCAGAACAAGCGCCGCCCGCCCCTCCTCTTAGCCGCCACGACCATACATAATTTTGTACCCTTCAGACCGCGACAGCAGCGACGTCATCAGCTTAACTCCGAGGACTCCATTTTTTTTTTTGACGGAGATCGCCTCGGCTTAAATCGGCCGATTGAGGACGATTCTGTGTGAACAATTTGCCCCAAGACGCACGCAACTTCCATTACTCCTTCCGTCATCTTCTTTCTGTTCCTGCTCGGCTCCGTCATTCCGCCCAGGACGACCCACGAGTAGCCAGAGAAGGTCCGGCTTGCGGGATTGGCCTGATCTTTGCCCTTGCTCTCCTTGCCGTCACCGATTCACCTTCATTCTTTTTAACAGACACGCCACGGCAGGCCCCGGGGATAAGAGGCCAAAATCGTCACGACGCAGATACATAGGTGAAAGGCTTCGACGCGCGACCCTGCGATATCCATCACCGCACACGCGGCGCCAGACACAGCATCGGACGCGGCATACGCGTCAAAAATTTTGTCAGCTGACAGTAGGACACTATATTCCCATCGTCGCAACCACTGGTCCTCCGTCGTCAATAGCCTGCGGCTGATCATTACATCATTCATTTGTCCCTTCGGTGATGGGTAACCAAGCCTCCAAAGAAGGAGGTGGCTCCACCTCCTCTGGCAAAGGTTCCGCCTCTGACGCGCTGCAGTCATATCCTTCCTTCAGCAGGTCTGATACCAAAGACTCCTCACGTTCGCTTCGCTCCCTCCGATCGAAAATACCCGGAAGCAGCAGCAGCAAGTCTTTGAATGTCGACAGCCCTAGGAACTCGGCCCTACTGGCTAATGGCGAACCGAATACCGAGAAGACGCTCGATGCTGCGTCGGTTCGCTCCGGTCGCAGCGGCCGATCGGGCGGCTCCAATAGGAACAGTCGCGGTGAGACGCCGCATTCGAGGCACAACTCTGCCGACTTGTCATCTTTGACAGATCAGGGGATTTTTGAGGACCTGCCGCCTCCCTCGCCAGTACTTCCTGCTAGTGACAAGGGCGCAGCCCACGATGTTGCCGCTGCACAGGCGTCTGGCGAGGTCGATCACGTTTCCGATCAGCCACCTACAGCATCAAACGCCAGCACCACAGCGCATATGCAATCTCCCGGAGCGCCCATTCTTGTCAGACGAGATAGCATGGTCAACAATGTTCTGAAGTCTCCTTCCATAGACTCCACCACAAAGCCCGACGCCAATGTCGGCAACGTGGGTATGGCAGATATCAAGGATATGGACCTAGACGACTACATCAAGCGACTGTTGGACGCCGGGTACGCCGGCAAAGTAACCAAGGGTGTGTGTCTCAAAAATGCCGAGATTGTCGCCATCTGTCAGCGAGCTCGAGAGGTTCTCCTGTCCCAGCCGGCACTGCTGGAACTGGACGCACCCGTTAAAATTGTGGGAGACGTACATGGTCAATATACGGATCTGATCCGTATGTTTGAGATGTGTGGTTTCCCTCCGATGGCCAATTACCTCTTTCTAGGGGATTACGTTGACCGAGGCAAGCAATCGCTTGAGACGATCCTGCTTTTGCTTTGTTACAAAATCAAGTTTCCCGAGAACTTTTTTCTTCTCCGTGGCAACCATGAATGCGCCAATGTGACGCGAGTCTACGGCTTCTACGATGAGTGCAAGCGAAGATGCAATGTTAAGATCTGGAAGACTTTTATCGACTGCTTCAACACGCTGCCCATCGCGGCGATTGTGGCTGGCAAGATTTTCTGCGTCCACGGCGGTCTTTCGCCTGCTCTGAGCCATATGGATGATATTCGAAACATTGCTCGACCAACCGATGTGCCCGACTATGGCCTGTTAAATGACTTGCTCTGGGCAGATCCCGCAGATATGGAACAGGATTGGGAAGCAAACGAACGAGGCGTCAGTTATTGTTTTGGCAAACGCGTTATCACCGAGTTTCTTGCTGTACATGACTTTGACCTCATCTGTCGAGCACACATGGTAGTTGAGGACGGATATGAGTTCTTCAACGACAGAGTCCTGGTCACTGTTTTTAGCGCACCAAATGTAAGTAATGTCGCCTTACCCCTCTTTCTATCTGCAAGCCGCAAGATTCGTTGTCTGTTTCTCATGGGGAAAAAAAAAGAAAAGGCTAATCGTGTTTGACAGTATTGTGGTGAATTCGACAATTGGGGCGCCGTCATGTCTGTTTCATTGGAACTTTTGTGTAGTTTTGAGCTCCTTAAGCCGCTGGACTCTAGTGCACTGAAAAGTCACATCAAAAAGGGCCGTAATAAGCGACAACAAATGCTTAACAGTCCTGTAAGTTGTTGCGCATGGCTCCTTTTTCTTTCCCTTGTTGACATTTTCTATCGCACCCCTCTTTCCTGGCACCCTCCTCCCCCTTTTCTTTTTTGACCTGTTCCTTGCTCCTTTTCCCTTCTCCGATGGCAGCACTTACTAACCAAAAATTACAGCCGGCGAGCGTACAGCCTCAGAGTGTGCCTTAAAGATCCGTCCGACGCTTCTTTTTTTTTTCATTCTCTCTCGTAAAGGGCTTTGACATCGATAAAATCGGTGCCTATGTAGGATGAGGGAAGCATCGATGCTCAGATTCACAGCTCCGAGGAAAACTCGGGTCACAATCGCAACGAAGCAGTCTGAATTGCCACTGGTCTGTTGGTGAATCCGCTTGGCCCATGAGTTACGAAGCGTCTGGAAATTCATATTACGAAACACGCAGCCTATTATTTCGGGGAGGAGTATATCCATACTCTGGTTGCTATCTTTTTGCTCTTTTTTTTCTTCTTTCTTCTTTCCTTCTCAACATTTTTTTGCCGCCATGAATCAGGAACGATTCAGGAAAGGCATTATTTGTTGCAGGATCGATGTGTTAATGACAACATTTCAGAAGAGACTTTGGCCGAGTCAGTCCTCGCGGGATCGGAATTGTTGGGTGGGCACTGGTCATCTTTGACTTTTGGGGGGTTTTTGATTTGGGAACTGCACACGTTGATTCTATTCATTATTGGGTTCGTGGAAAAATTGGAGGGCGCCTTGCCTCAGGATTGTAGTTGTACGACGTCCCGGGTCCGTTCAGTTTCTGGCGACCTTTGGGTCCGGTTTTAGGCCGGTCAAAGACCAGCATTGACTGCGTCACATGAAGAGATGGACTGGGCGGTGCTTGGCTATCTAACTACCCAGACGAGTCCCGTCGCAATGGCGGAGTTTGGAGTATTTAGTCCAGGCATCATTGTTTTGTTTTGTTTTGTTTTGTCCCATCTTGAATCTCTGACTTGACACGCACGATGCCGCATAATATCCGTTCAAAGGACTTTCAGCGTGTGGCTCGCTCGGATTGGAATTCTGCACGTCGGCTTTGTGGTTTTCTCGTATTTTAGCAGCAATTTGCCAGTGACAAAACAGGAGAGTGAAAAAGACGTGTGTGCCACTCGCGATGCTGCTTTGACCGCCTGCCCGATCTGGCTGGTGGCCAAACGGCAAAAAATATGTTAGTCGACCGACTCCCTTCCACGTTATTTCGAGGAAAGCAGATCCCCCAATGCTTCAGTGATCACGCAATCGCATCCGAGCCACCATGAACGTCCAGATCTTGCGCTCGGCGTGCGCCCGGGCAAAGCCAGAGGTACAAAAGACGGGTCTCGCTCTCAACAATTACTTCCGCGACTTCTCCACCTCCGGATCGCTCGCTGACGACAACACATCGGTTCGTCAACGATCAAGAGCTGCCACGAGCGAGATTAATTCATTTGTGAAGAGGGGAGGCAGTTTGGCAGCAGCGAGGCCTCTAGCTTCTCAGCTCGCATCAGCAACGCAACCGAGAGTCCTTGACGTTCGAAGCCTACCACGAGGCCTGGGCACGCGCGGTCGAGGCGCCTTCCGCGGACGAGGACAGGGCCAAGTCGGTACGGGACCACAAGGTCAATATGCCAGAACGCAGTCCCCTGCCTCGGGGCCCGGAAACAGGTTCTCTCGTCCCGGGGGCGCGTCAGCCGGGAGGGGATCGGGTCTCCGAGCCGGACGAGGAGGCCGCGTGGGCGGGAGGGGCGGTCGCACGGGTGCTGCGCCCAAGGCACGTCGCGAGAAGAAGGAGGGCAGTGACGAGAGCGACAAGATGCCTGGAAAGCGCGTGGATCCGTTCGAAGTCATGGACCCGTACGAAGAGCAGTTTGACAAGGACATGCGGTTCGGCACCAGCACGGTGTACCAGCCGTCGTTGACGCTGGACTCGCTCGCGGCGTTTGCGCCCGCCGTGCCGACCAGCGAGGCCGGCAGGAAGGCCACCGTCCTCGGAAATCTCTGCGCGCTGGGCACCGGCGACCCCGTCGGCACGCCACAGGACCTACCGGCCGCTAGCTACGCGGCCGACCTGGAGGCTCACGGCGTGCGCTTCTTCGCCGACAGCAAGGCCCGGGACGCCGCGGAGGGGCATCTGCAGCAGAAGCAGGACAAGGCCGGCGAGGAGGAACAGGACGGCAGCGGTGGCGGGAGCAAGGACGTGCTTGTCTCGGGCGCGGAACAGTCGGTGCGCGACGTGATTTTCGAGCAGGCCGTCAGGGGCCAGCACGAGAAGATGGCGTTTGCCACGGGGCCGGCCGCCATCGCCAGGACGTGGCACTTGCGGGCCGAGACGTGGAGGAAGAGCGATGTGGACAAGTTTGAGCGCAAGCTGGTCCCTCTGCTCAGCGTACACGGCGGCATCAGGAGACCCGTCAAGACGGTCCAGGCGTGATGAGTATTGGGGGGGGGGGGGGGGGTGGGTGTTTGTACGATTTTTGAATTAATTTTCTTTTTTTCTTTTTCTTTCTCTTTTTCTTTTTCTTTTCTTCTTCTTCTTTTCTTTTTTCTTCTTTTCTTTTTTCTTCTTTACTTGTTTGGTTCCCCTGTTCACACACCCGACGTAATGACAACGTGTACATATACACATGGAGCTGTGGGGGAAAACAAGAGACGGCACACAACCCGCGTACGATACATAATCGCCGGCGTTCTTCTCAACGTATTTTGGCTCGGGGCTTCTTTTCTGTTGTGCTTGTTTCTTCTGTTCGTTCTCTGAACATCTAGTGTACAACGGCATGACTTGTACAGCCACGGCTGTCCTTTTCCTCTCGTAAACATTTACAAAAAAAGAAAAGAAAAGAATAGAATAGAATAGAATAGAAAGAACGAGAAGAAGAAGAAGAGAAGAAAAAGATTAAAAAAAAATCCACAAATCACTTCTCCAACTGCTTCAGGGCCCGCGTCTCCTCCCCGTCAATCTCCTTCATCTTCCCATCCTGCACCTTCTGCAACTCCCGCTCCGCCATCCTGACCACGTCCCTGAGCACGGTACCGTCCTTGGCCCAGCCCTTGAGGACCTTGTCGTGCCGCGTCCTGGCCAGGCGGATCTTCTCCCTCCACCCCTGCGCCGCGTCCTTGAGCCGCCGGGCGAGGTCCTCCTTGCGCTCGAGCTCCACCTTCATCAGCAGCTCCAGGTCGTTGTCCTCGCTCCGCTGCGGCTGCTGGTTGTAGTCCTTGCTGGACTGCACGGCCGACATGATGGGCTTGATGTACTCGCGGTCGTTGACGAGGAGGGAGATGGTCCGCCCGGAGCGGGGGACCACCTGCGCGAGCTCGCGGAGCGGGAAAGACGCCGGCGTCCCGTCAGGGCCCGACTTGACGGGCACGGGCAGCGCGCCCAGGCTATCGGGGTTGAAGCGGCCGCCGTGGAGGATCGTCTGCAGCTGTGCCTTGAAGTGCGTGTCGTGCGGGGCGAAGGCGGCGCGGAGGGACGAGAAGTCGAGGGGATCCTCGGGGTTGGGCGCCGCGGGGGGGTTGGACGACGACGACGGCGCCGAGTGCGAGCTTCGGGGCGGCGAGTTGGCGGCCGGGGCGAGTTTGCGCTTCTTGTGCGTTGGGGGGGATGTGTGGAAGGCTCGGCGTGCGAGGAGCTGGAACTGCTGCTGCTGCGTGGGAGAGCTCGAAATCGATCTGGATTTTTTTGATTTTTGATTTTTTTTTTTTTTTTTTGAGCTCGGTTAGATGAACGGGGAGAGTCTTTTATCGGGGTCTGACGGGTGTTTTGTGAGCTCGGGGGGGTGGCAGACGTACATTTCCGTGAGAGCCGTGAGGCGCAGAGCTCGGCGGACGAGCACGCTGGGCATCGCGAGTGCCATGGCTGGAGCTATCATGATCCTGGCCCGGGTTTTGGACGTTGAAGAATGGAGGAGAGGAGGAGCTGGTGATGGGGGGGAACGTGAATTGATGTACATGATTGGTGATAAGATCGATAAGGCGGTACCACTTGTCTCAACCGCAATCGGGAATCACGACTGCGGGCAATGCATCCTATTGGGCGCTTCTTTTTTTTTTCTATTTTTTTTTGTTCTTTCTTTCTTTCTATCTTTTTTTTTTTTTTGCATCTTGTGATCAATAATCTAGTTAGCTCTTCTATTTCTGTGTGCTTGATTGTTTGTGTTGGCCCCCAAGAATGATTCAGGGCTGACAAGCTTGTCCACGGAGCAAACAGAGCATCTCCCTGGTTCGTCCACTGCATTATTGCGTCCTGCACCCAAGCCATGGCCCGTGCCAAAAACCGGTCAAGAAGCAGCGTGACTTGCTCATTCAAGAAGACAAGCATGAGTTGAAAAACAACCAAGAACTCACGCATGTTTCCGCAACCGGGGAGTCATTATCAGAAAGCAAAAGCGCCGACTTACCCGAGGAAGACCGAATTGAGTACAGGGTGGGACGGACGATGACGAATGGCTGACGCTGCCAGTACGCACAATGGACGGGTCCGTCGCGTTTCCGACAACGGCGGGTCATACAAGCAAAGCAAATGAACGACAAAAAAACAAAAACAAAGAAATCACCGAGCAACGTCGTTGTCGAAGACCAAAAAGACACCTTTTGAAGGTACCGAAAAAAAAAGAATCATGTGTCCGTACTAGGGTTCGAACCTAGGACCATTTGCGTTCCGTGCGAATAAACACCATGTAAGGCAACTATGCTACCACTGCACCATACGGACTAACATGTCCAGAAACTTGTCTATCTGGTCCTATATAATAAAAAAGTTTGCTGCCATACTCCAAAATGGAAAATGTTAGAATGTCGCAAAGTAGCAATAACACGACGGGTCTTGGCTTTACAGTCAGAAGTCACAACAAGTGATGGCCTTCATCATGGAGGAGAACAAAAAAAAAAAGGAGAAAAGGCAAAAGAATAAAAAAGAATGCAGGAATAATAGAAAGCTCGGAAAAGGATCGAAAATCACAACCAAAGGCACTGTTGCTTGATCGCGATGCATACCAAATGTCCGGTCCCTTGCTTATCGACTGATCTCATGCATGACTTATTACACTGTGTTCTGCCCCGCCCATGTACGTCAAATGGCCTCATTCCTAGCTCTGGAGAGGCTGGTCCATCCCGCCCAAGGTAATCGTCTTGGTAACCTGGTACTCGCCGATGCCATACTTGGATCCCTCTCGCCCAAAACCGCTCTCCTTGACCCCACCAAACGGAGCGGCTGGATCGGAGATTATGCCCGTGTTGACACCAACCATGCCGACTTCCAGCGCCTCGGCGACGCGGTGCACCCGTTGCAGATCCCGGGAGAAGAAGTAGCCCGCGAGACCAACATCAACCTTATTGGCCATCTTGACAACCTCGGCCTCGGTCTTGAAGGGGAAGATGCCGGCCACGGGACCAAAGGTCTCTTCCGTCGCCATGGCCATGTCCGGGGTCATGTCGCGGATGACGGTGGGCTGGAAGAAATTGGCGCCGAGGTCGGGCAGTCTGTGGCCACCGGAGACGATCTTGCCGCCCTTGGACTGGGCATCCTTGATGTGGGCCTCGACCTTGTTGACGGCGCGGTCGTGGATCAAGGGACCGTGAGTGATTCCCTCTTCGAACCCGTTGCCCACCTTGAAGGCGTTGACCTTTTCGGTGAACTTGTTGACGAACTCGTCGTAGACGCCCTCTTGAACGTAGAGGCGGTTCGCGCACACGCACGTCTGGCCCGTGCCACGGAACTTGGAGGCAATGGCGCCGGCGATGGCGGAGTCCAGGTCAGCGTCGTCAAAGACAATAAAGGGAGCATTGCCGCCGAGCTCCAACGACAGCTTTTTGAGAGTTCCGGACGACTGCTTCATGAGAAGCTTGCCGACGGTGGTGGAGCCGGTAAAGGAGATCTTCTTCACCGCCGGGTCGGTGGTGAGCAGCTCGCCAATCTCGGGTGTGTTTTCAAGTGTCATCACAACGTTGACCACGCCTCTGGGGATGCCTGCCCGATGACCCAGCTCGGCAACGGCCAGGGCCGTGAAGGGTGTTTCAGCAGGGACTTTGCAGACAACAGTACAGCCGGCGGCCAACGCAGGCGCAATCTTCCGAGTGATCATGGCGGCAGGGAAGTTCCAGGGCGTAATCAACCCGCACACCCCAACGGGCTCCTTGACCGTCCACACGCGGTTCCCAGGCACGGTAGCAGGGATGGTGTCACCGTATGTGCGTGGAGCCTCCTCACTGAACCACTCGAAGAAGTTGGCGGCATAGGCAGCTTCGCCCTTGGCCTCGGCAACGGGCTTGCCATTCTCCCATGTGATGAGCTTGGCGATGTCGTCTGCATTCTCCACCATCAAGTCGTACCACTTGCGCAGCAGCTTGGCGCGCTGACGGGCTGTGAGTTTTCGAAAGGCTGGCAAGGCATCGGCAGCAGCCTTGATGGCCAGCTTGGTATCGTCGGCGCTGCATTCAGCGGCTGTGCCGATCAGGGTACCAGTGGAAGGGTCTGGACAAATCGTTAGACTCATCGTGTTGCAAAATTGAGAGGGCGAGGTGTGGGATAACGTGAGCCATCGTACCGTTGACCTGGAACGTCTTGCCCGATCTGGCGGCTTTCCATTCGCCGTTGAGATAGGCGACATCCTGCTTCAGCAACGACGGATCTTTCAACTAGGGTCGAGGTCAGAGGAATGAGGGCACGAGAATGCATCATGCCAGCAAACAGGTGGCCAAGCAGCCAGTGACGCGTGTGCCATACCGGGAGCTACCAGGAGCTACCGGGAGCCACCAGGAGTCCTGGAAGGGGACTGATCGTGGACGAGAGGCTTGTCGAGTCATACCTGAGGAGGCATTGTCGAGGCGTATCGAGACACAATCAAGGGAATGGCGGGAGAAAGGCACAGCTTGAAGGTGGGAGCTATCAGTCTCTGAAACAAAGCCATTCGGAGGGTCGTGCGACGAACAAGCTTCGTCTGCTCGAGAGCTCACAGCCGCCAACAGCAGATCAACGTGTGTGGCGATGACGGGGCATTCGTGAGGCTGCCGAGTGCTTGGGATGGACAGTCGAAGTCGTGAAAGGGATGGCGTGGCTCTAGAGAAGATGAAACGAACCAGAATGGTTGGCACTTTGCACCAAGGGGGAGTCGGAAGTTTGCAGAGACGGAGGGCGACCGGACGGTTTTAAGCTTAGTTGGCGCTAACGTCCGTGTCATTATTGAGAACCCGCGAGGCTGGCAAGTACCGTTTATACCAAGTAGAGGTACCTACTTAAGGAAGTAGGTATCTAGGTACTCGAGATACACCGGTGGGCTGAGAGTACCCTGGTAGTCACAAGTACCATGCCAGACCAGACCAGACCAGACCAGACCGACCGGCAAATGGGGACGATGCTAGATGCGGGGTAATAATGGGACCTGGTCTGGTCTGGGTCAATCATGTTGTCCGGTCGCAGGCCCGTGCTGACTGGTTGCGGCTCGTGTCGCACCTCGTGCGTGCTTGAAGTGCAGCGAGCCCGGCCGGTGACTGACTGCAGCTACCAGGGTCCGGACTGAGGCCAGCCAGTGACCACACCAGTGACCACACCAGTGACCACACCAGTGACCACACCAGTGACCACACCAGTGACCACACCAGTGACCACACCAGTGACCACACCAGTGACCGGACCAGTGACCGGACCAAACAATGGCAGCTGCCGCCCGCTGCCGCCGCCCGCTGCCGCCGCCCGCTGCCGCCGCCCGCCACTTATCGACTCCACCACGATCCAGGTAGCTCTAGGTGGAGCCATGCAAGACGTCGATGATTGCACAACAACGGGCTGAGGTAATCCCCGAACCATTTGCCATGCAATTTTGGTGTTGATGGTCTGCACGTGACGTTTCTAATTCCTTGTTCTCCTTGTTCTTCTTGTTCCTCCTCCTCCTCCTCTTCTTCTCTTTTCCTTTTCCTTTTTTTTTTAAAGAGTCCCGGCCGTCTCTCGTCTCATTCTCTTATCCCCCTTTTCCCGGCTCACCCCCGTATGCCCTTCATGAACATCTCCACACAATCTCTGGCCGCAATGAGTCGCATCACCCCGCAACGAATCGTACTGAAATGCAACGAGCAATACAACCAGGACTTTGATATCATAGTCCAACACTTCTTGAGGTCGCAAAACCTTCCAAGCGACGACTACGTCTTGCACCACCTGTTTGACTACGTCTCCCCTTACGTCATGTACCTTGTCCTCGACGTGCATTGCCGCGCCGTGTCAGACGTCAACCTCGATGAGCTGGAGCTCAAGGTCTTCAAAGTGTCGAAACCCAGATCGTGTTAGTACGTCGTTTAACCCCAATGCTCCCTGTTCTGCTGCCGCCGGTGCAGGACTGAAATCCGGCTTGTGCCTAGTATTTTCAGGGACATGGGAGAGCGTGCGATTCGGAAGGCTCGTCCGCAGTCTCTGGAGTTGAAATGGGGAGAATATCGTACCTGTCAGTCGGGAGACGTCCGCGGCTTGGATCTGGCACAGATGGTTGTGCATGTTCCGGGCAACTAAGGTCTAGGACATATTAGTACCTTCATCCCGCGCTTCTGGTCCTCCGGGACGGGGACCGAATCGGCTTCATCTAGTCTTTTACGGGACGCGGAGAGCCTGCTATCGGGACAAGATCGTCCAGAGTCTCTAGAAGGGAAATGGGGAGGCATCGTACATTCGTCAGAGGAGCTAGGCGGCATGTGCCCGGCACAAATAGGACATGATCCAGGCAAATTCGCATTCCAAGCCGAGAGCAATAGGGGCAGGTGTCTCGTGTTTTCACTTGGTGGCCGGCAAGACTCCTTGTTTGGTCTTTGCATGGTCGTGTCGCACTTCACTATTTCGCCACGGACGAGGTGTGCGACGGGGCGGCGGGAGCAACTGGCGTATGTTCTGGCCTCCAGTCTACACATTTTGCGTGTGTAAAGTGAAATTGGGATTCGGATAAACTCCATGGGGAGATCCGATCGAAATCTCTTTCATACCTATGAGCCTAAGCTTGTGCGGACCAGATTTGCAACCCAACCTTTGTTGTGAGTATTGTTATCACTGCTGCAAATACTGCAAGCTAATTCGAGACATGCCGGTTTGTACTGCACTTCTGGTCATCCTCCGTCACCATGAGCTATCGCATCCGCGGATGAGCATGGGGCACAGGGGCACTGTACAAGGAATGCGGCAACTTTGACACGTGTGGCCGCGGAATCATGGATTAAATGCCCACTTCCCGCCAGGTAAGGCTTTCCATCTCCCCTCTATGGTGGAGCAGCCCTCATACTCCCTCTGGCGCAGTGGGATTCGGGACAAGCCGAATCTGGCCGCTTTCGGGGTGTCGGCGTCTGGAAAGAAGCAGACCGGACACTTGAGTGGAAGCTGGCGTGGGCTCCGGCCCTCGTTCCGGGGAGGCTGCAGATGACAACTTTTTGGCCCGCCGCAACCACCAAGTCATCGAAAAAGATCAAATTGAATCGCCAGGACAATCTACCAGACATTTGGAGGCGTAATCATTCCCAATGGGAGGAGCCGATAGATCATTCCCGCTTGAACGTACAGCGAAGCTGGTTTTGTATTGTTGATGAAAATATGTCGTAAATGTTGGTGGGAACAATGCTTGCATTTGCCCTTTGCGACGTGTTTAAATATTTTTACCTCGCACGCTACACAAGCCAAACTTGACTTTTTTTTTTTTTTTTTAAAAAAAAAAAAAAAAAAAAAAAAAAGAGAGAGAGAGAGAGAGAGAGAGAGAGAGAGAGAGGAAAGTTGTATGTGAAGATAAGATCAACTGCAAGCTTAGAGAACATCTTCCCCCTAACTCAACTGCTTCGAATTCGCTTCGCAATGAATGCATCGGATGCTTCCGAAAAAAAAAAGACAAAATATCCTCGGACATTTGTACGCATAGATAATAAGAAAGACGAAACAACAGACCCTGATTAAGTATGATAAAAGTCGCTCCTCTTCATGACGGCCGTCTCATGCACTCTTATCATCGTCAACTGACGTGGCGAAGGGCCGAACCTGTCTGCGAGCCCTAGTGCTGTCGTAACGGAAGCTGTCTATCGAGAGTACGGAAAGCCTGAGTCCTCGGCGTTAAGGGTGTTTCGCGGATCGATCCTGACGACTTCATGTTGTGCATCTCCCACGTGGATCGCTCCTTAGGATCCGAACTCGTGGAGAATTGGTCCTCCTCACCCTCACTCCTGTCGGTATGAGAATTTGGAATCATGGCCCAGACTGAAAAGCTCAGGTTAAGCAGGTAGATGACACTAGTGCTGTCGTTAGAAATTCAGATTTTGTTTATGGTCCTTTGCCGTCAGACCCCGTCAGAAGACGTGTAACGGGTCCAAAAAAAAAGAAGAAGAAGAAAATGGCAGAGGTAAAATAGCAATCTCACAGCATGTAGAGTGTGGCAAATAGAGACGCCTGCGCAACTTGGCAAATTCTATACTTGTTGTACTGCTTAGCCAGGTCGCAGCCCTGGCGGAAATACCATGCCGCCGGGGCGGGATATCGAGCATCTGCGTAATCTGGTCCAATTTGGCCGTATGTGCTCACGATGTAGAGAGCTGCCATGGAGCAGTTGATGAAGGTGGCGAGTATGGGATACCACAGCTTCATGATGAAAGCGATGAGCTTGGCGAGGAGGAAGAAGAGCGACATGACGGAGATGGCAACGTTGAAGTCGGTGAGACTGGAAGCATGGAGCCAAAAGAAAAATATTGATTAGTCTTGTGTGCTTATTGAGCCTCTTTTGTAAATCCCAACCAAACAACCCCCCCCCTCCCCCCCCTTTTTTTTTACAATTGAAAGAAAGGAAATAATTAAATAAACAAGTCATTGGCAGTATACAAAGAGTACACAAACGAGAAAAGTTCTTGGTAAAAGGGGACCTCCTGCGAGCTGAAAACTGAGTGGCTACTCACGTCTGAGACCAGATGAGCGGAACCTTAGGCAATGGCTGGTAATTCGCATAAGCGTACAAGACCATGTTGGGGTTGGAGTTGAGTTTATTCTGGAATCCGATCTCCCACATGGCTGATCGGTAAAGGTCTGGCTGTGCGATGCCGAATATGGTGAGAACAGCCACCAAGCCGGCGAGCTCGAAGGGCATGAGCCATGCTGTTCCCTTCCTTGCCACGTCTGGCCAAGCCCGTCGGATGATGCGATATACGCATACTTTCCACGACGTGAATGACGACAACTTCATGCTGGAAGGATGGAGAGGACTCTGCGCGTCGCGCTGATGGGGTGTCGCGTTGTCTACGAGACAAAAGTCGTGTCGGGGACCGTCAAATTTCTGAGCGGGCAATCAGTTGCTATCTGCTGCGGTCGAGCCGTCGTTCACAGGACAACGTCTTTAGATCCGGCCAGGAGTTTCGTTTTGAGTTTCGTTTTGACTTGTGATGTATTTGCGCGGTAGCCGGTTCCGCGGCTCTCTTCTACCCGAGAAGCATTCAGACGCGGGCGAGCGGTGAAGACGCAGGCAATAAGCATCTTGGGGGCGAAGCGCTTTAAAGACCTTGGCCTTTGCCGCCGGCCCCCTCGATCGCTTTGCTCTCAACAATGCACGATGGGTGACATGCGACGTGCATGCGTGAGGATTCTTGAGGAGCGATGCAGCCCGTCACATCCCTCCCGACCAATTACGAGCACCGAGGCGCGGGGCGTTTAAGCGCCGACAACGGCAACGCTGCGCCTGATTGGCTGGGTGGGACGTTGCAGATGCAGGATGCAGCCAATTGAGTCGACGGGAAGCCCATGGGAAGGAAGCCGCCCGCCGCGGCTCAAGAGGCAAGAATCAAGCTGCCAGGAATTGCCAGTTCGCCAGGGTGGCAGGAAGTTGAGTTGCACGATGACGATGCAGGCCTGACTAGACGGTGGCAGAGTGGCAGACGGTGGCTGCACTCTCTTTCCAGGCACTTCCTTTCCGCGAAAGTGATGTGATGATGATTGAGTTGCGTGCAGGATAAACCACGGGCGGAGCCTCTTTGATCTGTCCGTGGAGTACCGTGATTCGTGGGTGTTTCGTTCTGGCCGGGTCGCATTCCGGCAAATAGGCATGGGGATCTGGGATCTAGCCCGGGCCGTCATCACCAAGGTTGGCCAGCGGCGGCCTGACAAGAAGCTCAGAGTGCAAAACCGTTCGACTCGCGGGGATTGAGTCCGTCGACTGTCAGGACTGCAATTTCAGTCTTCCACGTTTGAGGACCGCAGCGTCGCACGAGCGCGCACGGGCCCCCTCTGCGTGTAGTACCCGGTACCTAAGTAGTAGGCCATAAGAAGTAGGTAGGTAGGTACCTATGTACAACACGCCGCGCCCCGTCGCTACCAACTGCCCTCCGTTGACGGACAGTCATCCGCACGTGTCCGAACCACTGCGGGCCATGCACGCATGCACGCATGCACGCATGCATGCGTCAAATGTGCGGATCCACCCAACCATATCCACTCGCACGAGTCCCCTCCGTCTCCGAGTCCGCTGCCATCTCGATCTCGCCGCAAACCAAGCCGAGCCAGTTATATTCCCGACTTCGATACAACAGAGCTCCCGACCCACGTTCGGCACAGCAAATGGTCCAACCTTGTTTTGCTTGATTGCTCAGCTTACGGTGCTTGTCTTGCAACAGCCGCCCGACCAGCGCCCGACCAGCGCCCGACCTCTCCCGTCTCTTCATCCCCGCATCGGCCGCTTCTTGTCACCCTCTCCAGCTCCCCTGAACGAGTCCAGGCAAAGCCAGCTCGGCGTCTTTGTGCATCTTTGCGCATCTATCCTGCATCTTCCCTGCATCTTCCTGCATCTTCCTGCATCTCCATGCATCTCCATGCATGAGAAAGAGCACCTCTCTTTCCCCCACACAAGCTCGCCATTCAAACCTACGTTGACATTCGCCAGCGAAAGCGGGATCCGCTCCACGTCAGACGACGCCTCGGCAAGGTCCTCGGATTCCACGACGACTCTTCCCGCAACAGGAGCGTCTCGCAACGGCCCTACCAACGACGCTCTCGCGGCCTCGGCATGTCTGGCCCAAACTTCGTCAATACGGCATTCATTGCATAGTTTCGTACCATGGTCACGATCTGCTAACCATCACGGCCGTCCTGCGCTGTTGGCCAACCGTCGCAAATCCATGTCTACCGCGATCGCACGCCAATGGCCCTCAAGACCTACAGCTACTTCGACGCCAGCTCCCTCTCCGTCCTGCGCAGTCGAAGAGGCTCCTCCTCGCCCAGCGGGGGAGTCGATCAAGCGAAAATCAGAACTACACAGGTCCTCCGGCGCTGCCATGGAACCTACTCACTTCAAAAAGGCTCGTCTCGAATCTCCACCTCCCAGGCGCTTTGAGATTTCTTCCACTACTTCATGTCCTGCCGTACCATCACTAAATCGGGATGGACCCCAGTCACCTCTCTTCTTCTCCAACACCTCATCCAGGACTGGCGGCCGGCCGACGGGCCCGTCAGCAGATAACAGCACGAGTATGCTTTATCGAGATCCCGAAGACGTGGCCAACGATGTCACAACCGTGAAACTTCCATATGCCAACGTCAACTCAATGAGCTCCGTCATATCTGGAAGCACCGCCACAGGCAGTCTAGGCTCCTCTATCGACCTGTCCGTTCCGGCTTTTAGTCCAGATGCTCGTATTGCATCCCCGAGCCTTGCTCAGATACAAAGTATTGGAGCCATTGAGCTCGTGGAGCAGGATGACAGGCCAACGTTTCTCATCGACCTGCTCAATGCAACTCAGTCGACCTCATCCGGACTACGTCTTCTCGTTCTCTATTGCAACGCCTCGCTTCGTTCATCTCAAGACCTGACGAGACTCGTTGGGTCCGAGGCCGGTGACTTGGATGACGTTGGTAGCCATGACCGTTTCATTTCCTGGGCCACTTTTCTACCCTCGGGACGAAGCAGCATGGACTCGACGTCAACAGCTTCTCATGTCTACGGGGGTTTGCACTGGTCATGCAATACCATACGCCAAAGGTACCGCTTCATCAGCGCCAATTCCCGCCCCTCGAGAAGACCATCTACACGCCCCGGATCGCCTCTGTCTCATACTGTTGAGAATTTGCCAATGACTACGAGCAACTCGATCCTCTTGCAGCCAGCGCCAACAACCCCAGCGGTCGACACTCCAGCAGACGACACCGTAGAACCGCCTTTCAGTTCGTCCGACTACTTTGGCGATGCTGCTTTCGGCCAGCAACACGAAGACGTCGTCATGGATTGCCTGCCGGAAACATGTGTCAACGATTCTACCGCTGTTCCTTTGCGCCATCCCGACGATTTTACAAACCAGGTGCTGCAAGTGCAGCCCGTCAAGCACTTCTTTGACTGGACCAGACTTCCTTTGGACGACAGTCTCCCAGAGCACATCAAGTTCGCCAAAACACGAGATTGGGCGTCTACACCACTGGGACCCATGGCTGATTGGCCGACCGACTTGAGAACCATGTCTAGCCTGGTAATGGCAACGCCTCATCCAGCTGCCATGTACTGGGGTCCTGAATACGTCATCATCTATAACGAGGCGTACATCTCGCTGGCGGGCCAGAAACACCCGCAACTCATGGGCAGCAGATATCGGGATGCGTGGGCCGAGATTTGGGACGAGATAGAACCCATTGTGGAGAATGCCTGGAAGTCTGGCCAATCGACCATGAAACACGACAATCGCCTCTTTATCAAGCGGGACGGCTTCCTTGAGGAGACTTTTTTCTCTTGGGCATTGATGCCCCTCGTCGGCTCTGACGGAGACGTGGTGGGACTGTACAACCCCTGCTTCGAAAATACACGTAGAAAGGTCAACGAGAGGCGCATGCATACGCTGCGAGAGATTGGAGAAAAAGTAGCCGCAGCCACGACCGTGACAGAATTCTGGCCCAAATTGCTGGCCGGCCTCGAATACAATGAATATGACCTGCCATTCAGCTTGATCTACTCGGCCAAGGAAGACACCGAAAGCGAGGTATCCTCCCTTCACTCCGGTAGCATGGCACCCTCGTCGCAGTTCAATCTGGAAGGCTCTCTTGGTATCCCAGCCGACCATGTGGCCGCTCCTGCTACTCTCGACTTCAAGACTTCCGAAGACGGTTTCGCCCCGTATATGCGCCAAAGTTTGTCCACGGGTGGAACACCTGTTGTTTTATCGGAGAAGGAAGGCACCTTGCCGACTCACCTGCTGAAAGATATTGACTGGCGAGGATGCCGTCAGCAGTGTACGACGGTGGTCGTTTTCCCTGTAATTCCGACCACGACCAAGGAAGCCGTCGCGGGTTTCATTGTTCTCGGAGCCAATCCTCGAAGGCCATATGATGATGACTATCAACTCTTTGTCCAGCTACTCTCCCGGCAGCTGGCCACATCGTTGGCATCTGTTGTTCTATTTGAGGAGGAAATTCGGCGTGGGCAGCGGGCAGCACGATTGGCCGCCCTGGATCGGCAAGAGTTGTCCATGCAGTTGATAGAAAGAACGCAACAGGCGACTGAAAGCGAGTACAGATTCACCCGCATGGCCGAGTTTGCCCCGGTCGGCATGTTCATCGCCGATGCGCAAGGGACGATTAATTATTGCAACGACATGTGGTGGCAGATATCAAGGCACACACGCTCCCAGGATGCCGAAAGCGACTGGATGACCAGTGTCCGGGATGAGGATATGCCCCGTCTGGAAGCTGCCTGGGCCAATCTCATCAATGAGAAAGTGACGATTTCTCTCGAGTTTCGCTTCAAGTGTTGTCAACAGAGAAACGGTACCACGATTGACACGTGGGTGTTGATGAGCGCCTTCCCCGAGAGGAAGCCTGACGGGACTTTGAAGTCGATTTTCGGGTGCATTACCGATATCTCATCACAGAAGTGGGCCGAAAAGGTGCAGAACGAGCGCCGCGAGGAGGCCGTTGAGTTGAAGAGGCAGCAAGAAAACTTTATCGACATCACTAGCCATGAGATGCGAAATCCGCTCTCCGCAATTCTTCAGTGTGCCGATCAAATAGTCAGCAACATCTCATCCTTCGACAGCCACGGGAAAGGGAGGGACGTGGAGGAACTCTTGGACAGGTGTCTTGATGCGGCGAATACCGTCAACCTCTGCGCCAGTCACCAGAAGCGCATCGTCAACGATATTCTAACCCTATCGAAACTAGATTCGCACCTATTGGCCGTCACGCCGGGTGATGAGCAGCCTGTCAAGGTTGTACAGCTCGCCCTAAAGATGTTCGAGCCGGAGCTGATCGCCCATGACATTGAGTTTGAGTGCAACGTCGATGACAGCTTTGTGCGACATGGAATCAGTTGGGTGAAGCTGGACCCGTCACGGCTGAGCCAGGTACTGATCAATCTGATGACCAACGCCATAAAATTCACTCAAGGTCGCGCGCGCCGAAAGATTACGGTGAACCTCAGTGCGTCGAAAGATATATCCGAGATCACACAGAGAGGAGTGCTGTATTTCGACAAGAATGAATCGCAGCGCAATACCAGCATGGATATCAATGACAAGGTGGAGTGGGGAACGGGGGAGCTGATCAATCTACATTGTTCTGTCGAGGATACCGGACCTGGCCTGGCCGAAGAGGAGATGAAGCTGTTATTTCAACGTTTCCAGCAAGCCACGCCGCGTACACATGTGCAATATGGCGGCTCCGGGTTGGGCCTCTTCATCTCGCGGATCCTTACCGAAATGCAGGGCGGGCAGATTGGTGTTTCGTCAAAGAGAGGCGTGGGGAGCAAGTTCAACTTTTACATCCAGTGCCGTCGATGCGTCAACCCCCCGGCGAATTCTGAGACCATCTCGTCGTTGAGGTTCGGGCGCAAGAACGCCACGACTACATCAAACCCAGAGCCGACGACGACGACAATGCTCAGAACCGCCGACCCATCGTTGTCTCGTGGCGGCAAATCGGCCTCAAGTCCGGCTCGAGCACCTTTCGACGTGCTCATTGTCGAGGACAACATTGTGAACCAGAAAGTCTTGCAGAGACAGCTGCAGCAGTGCGGGAACAAGACGTCTGTCGCAAACCACGGATTTGAGGCTCTGCAAAGCCTGCAGAAATCGAGATTTTGGACCGGGCAAGAAAGGAGTGGATCGGACATCTCGGTGATTCTCATGGATCTAGAGATGCCGGTGATGGATGGCATAACATGTGCACGGAAAATTCGCGAACTTGAGAGGGAGGGCACTATTGTGGCGCATATTCCGATCATTGCAGTCACAGCATACGCGCGGCCTGAGCAAATCGAAAGTGCCAAGGCCGCAGGTATCGTAAGTTTCCAAACCCCGATTCAATTCCGGAATCGTATGAAAGTCGAGTGGTGAATGGCGGGGATTTTTTTTTGGATTTTTTTTTTGGATTATCTTTTATTCATCTTCTCCTCGCTAATGCAGGGCCATCCTTTTAGGACGACATCATATCAAAGCCTTTCCGTGTCGCGGAGCTTCTCCCAAAAATTGAAGAGCTCGTTACCAAGTACGAGAACCTCAGCGTCAGGACTCAAGCATAAAATCCATGTTTTGTTGCTTTTTTTTATGTTCTATTTGTTGATACATACCTGGAGACGCGATTGTCCTACCGTTGCTTCACCAAGTTTCCATGACGACATCACACCGATTTTCAAAGAAGACCATTTAATGAGCCGATTATTAGATGTACTAGCGTGGCCGACTACTTGTCCAGCTAGTGGATAACGATTTCCCCCCCTTTTGTTTTTGCTTTTTCTTTTTCCTTTTCCCTTTTCTTCCTTCTCTCTCTCTCTCTCTTTATTTGTTATTATTTTTTGCACGATTACAATTTCATTTGCAAAATCGGACACTCTGGATCTAGCCAAGGTAGCTTGCTACCAGGATGTCTGATCCAACTACCTACCCTGAGAGGCGGGCCGCCGTCTCTCATTCTTGCCGTTTTTCAATTTTGGAGACTGAAAATATAAAGAGCATAGACGGACACAAATCGCTACCTGCATATACACAACGGGGCGGGCTTCACAAGTATTTTTGAACTAGAGCATACAATTGGGTGGTGAATTTGACAAACCGAGCGTCGCCTTTGGTGGTTGTGGTTTTAGTCCTAAAAGAGGAAAATACGTGCAGTGCAGCCTTGACGGCGACACATGTACATGCAGCCGGTATTGGAAAGACGCCCGGTGCAACTGGGAAGGAGGCCTGACGTGCAACATTCTCTCTATGGTTTGCGTACTTTGAATAGCTTCTCTGGAAATACATCTGGTTGGTCCACCTGCTTGCAGGCGGGCCGCAGTAAATATATTATATTCTTTGCACATCATTGTCACTTTCGTCGCACGGCACCAAAATCGTCCCATGAAATAGAAAAAAAATAAGGAGGTGGCACACGAATCGTCCCAAGGCTGACTCGTCTGCATCGGGCCGTGGATTTCCTTCGACGTGGGAGACGATAGGGCTGTGGGCGATGCGTCCTGGCCAAGACGATGTCGTAGCAGACCGATTCAGCGCAGGGGTTGACGTGACGGACGGGGATCCGACGACCTACTGCGCGTACAGGAGATGGTGACCACGGAGATGGGCAAATCTCCCGCCACAGCGGACATTCACGGTCATAGGATGGTGCGTGACAGGCGTCTGGTGAGAATAGATATTGGTTTCATGAACATAGAAAAGTTGTATTAGGTATTACTATCTTCTTCTTCACCGGGTATCGAACGAAAACAATGAATGCAGTACACTAGCGTTTGGGACCATGACAAGGCCAAATGTCCTTTGCGTTTTTTTTTCTTTTCAATCGCACATCCTCATCCACGAGGCAGGACTTTGCGCTTGTTTTTTTCTGCTCATGATAAAATAGAAAGTGGTATCAATGAAAGCAGCCTTGATAGGGTATCGTTGGTATCTTGCCAAGAAATGCAGAGACCTTCATTCCATGCCAAGCCCTCTTCGTAATGAAATTATGCGGTGATTGTGAGTTTTCCAGGGTTTCTTTGTCGAGTCATTTACATCACGAGCCTAACCAGCCCTCTAGGCGGCAGCGGTGACGGCAGGAGTGGCAGAAGCAGCTTCCTCAACTTTGTTCTCGGCCTCGGCCTCGGCCTCAGCGGCGGCGGCGGGCTCCTCAGCGATGGCAGTGGCAGCAGCCTCGGCCTCGACCTCGGCAGTCTCGGCCTTCACGGCCTCCTCGGCGGGCTTGTCCTCGGCCTTGGCGCCAGTCTTGCTCTTGATAGTAGCACGAAGCTTGGAGAAGGGGCTCTGGGTCTGGCGCTTCTCCTCACCCTCGGCAGGGGAGGGAGACTTGTCACGACGGCCAAAGGCGAAAGGGAGAGACGACTTGCGCTTCTCCTTGACGTCCTTCTTGGCGGCGGGCTCGGCGGTGGCATCAGTGGCCTCACCAGCAGCGTTGACCTCCTCGGTGTTGATGGGGTCGGTGGACTCGACAGGGGGGATGACGGGGGCAGCAGCATCAGTGCTGGTCTCGGCCTCGTTCACAACCTCCTCGGTGGGCTTGACATCGCTGGTCTTCTTCTCCTTCTTGGCGAAGACGGCTCCGAAGAAGCTGTTGCGCTTGAAGGCAGGGGCCTTGGGGGTTTCAGCAGGCTTCTCTTGCTCAGCGGCCTTCTCCTCAGTGGCGGCGGCTTCACCCTCAGTAGCGGCGGTCTCCTCAGCCTTGGCAGCTTCAGCAGCCGGCTCAGCAGCGGGGACAACGGCGTCCACCTCGGCGGCAGGGGCCTCCTCCTTCTTGTCCTTGGCAGAGTCTTTGCGACCGAAGCCGAAGATGGAAGCACGCTTGCGGCTGACAGAGCGTCGCTTGGGCTCCTCGGCGGTCTTGTCCTCAGCAACGGCAGCCTCACCCTCAGTGGCAGCGGCTTCGTCGCCCTTGGGAGCGTCTTCGGGCTTGGCTTCCTCAACCGGTGCCTCCTCTTTGGCGGCAGGCTTCAGGGCCTCGAGAGCAGTCTTGTAGGCCTCGGACTCGGTCACGGAGCCGGAAATCTCCTTGGCCTCGGCAATCTTGAGCTTCAACTGCGCAACCCAGCTGTCACGCTCGGCGACGCTGGCAGCCTTGAAGCTGTGCTTGGCACCCTTGTGGGTGAAGTGGAACTTATTAGTTCCGTCGGTCTCGGGCTCGGTGGTGTCGGCCTATGCATTGAAAGGTGGTGTTAGTACGTGTCGTGTGAACTAGGTTTCCGTGAGGCTGCTTACCAAGTTGATGACATTCGAGGGGGCAGTCTTGTCGCCAACGAAGAGGAGACCGTTGCCAGTGTGAGCGGCCCACGAGATGTTGTGGTGGGCATTCTCGATGTTCTTCTCGCCTCGCAGGTAGGCGGAGAGGGCCTTGGCCTCGACGGCTTCAGTTCCAAAGAAGAAGAACTCCTTGGTGGGGATCAAGTTCCTGTCACGTGGCTGTTAGATTCGATGCTGACCTGCGATTTCATCCCTCGTCGCGTCGCGAATCGCGGCTAAATGACCTCGACCATACTTACTTGGGGAAGCTAGCACCCTGTGCCTTGTGGCCCAAGTGTCCCTCTTCAACGGGCTTGATCTCCTCAGCAGGCTGGTCCTCGGTCTTGGCCTCGGCAGCCTCGGTGGTCTGGGCCTCTTCGGTGGTCTTGTCCTCGGCAGCGGCAACAGGTGCCGTGATGTCCTCGGCAACGACAGCGTCAACGACGGGAGCAACCTCCTCCTGAGGGACCTCGACGGTGTTCTGAACTTCGGCCATTGTAAATGATTAATAAAGGGGTGGGTATCTAGTAGATGGGTATCACAACAAAGAAAAGACGGTAGTATAGAAAAGAAAAGAAAAAAGAAGGAAACCAGAAAGGCAGGGATAGGGTAGGAGTAGAAGGATAAAGCACAAAGATGTGGTGGAAGAGGGAAGGAAGAGATGAAGAAAGGTGGACAGGATACCGGACGGGTTGGGGTACTTATTTGCGTGCAATGCAGCAAAAAAATGCAGCAGAAAGGACGTTGAGCCAGCCAGGAGAAAGGGGGGGTGGGGGGGGGGTGGCCTGGGGGTCGACGGATGGTGCGTGACAGGGATTCGATGGAGGCTTCGACGGGGAGCCAGAGGCCAGGCTTGTCTTTGCTTGGCCCGGTCGGGGGTGAAGGTGGGGAGGGGGTGGATGAACGGGCCAGAAAGGGCCAGACAGGGCCAGCCGTGGATGTGATGGCTCAAGCTGCGGCACTGGTCGGCCAGAGGGATTTGGCCGGCGCACCAGCTTGAGACTGCCAGACTGGAGGAGTCAGAGGAGTCGGAGGAGCCAGAGGAGCACGCACGGGTGTCCTGGGCAGCAGACGTAGCGCTGGCTGACGGCACAGTGCGCAAAGCGCAGGCGCACGCCGTCGCCGCCGTCTCTGCTGTCGCTGCTGGCGCCCCTCGAGGTCTGGACCCAGCGCCCGTCACTGGCCCGGCCTAATCTCGTCTGGGCTGCCCGGGCTGCTCCGGTGCCTGATATAAAATAACGAGGCACTGGACTCCAAGCACCAAGGGTCGAGGGCTGCCGCCGGTCCACACTTTATTCCTGCGCTGGTTCCTGCACCGGCGGCTCCTGCCCTCCGCTCGCACTGGCTCGTGAGTCGTCCGCCACCAGCAATCATGTGTCTGTCCATGTGTCCTCTCCAGCCATGGCGCTGATTCGCTCGTCCGTCTCCCCATCAATCACGATCCCCTGCCACCACTTTCTCCCTCGCCGACTCGTTCCCTTTCAAGCCTCCCCCCTTCGACATTCAAGCCCGCCGTCTACGCCTAGCTTAATGAAGCCGACGAGGCTACGACAGAGCCGACAGGGGGTAGATAATGAACAATTAATGACTCTTAGGACCTCGCTCCTGATGCTGCCCAAGTCGCCATTAGATCAACCTCCGATGACGAGCAGATCTCGTTTCACACCCCACTCGCAATATCAAGACCAATATAAACATGTTTATTAGGTCATAATGGTGTTCGTTCACCAAATCGAGTTTTGACCCCGGGCCTCGCACGCATGGCAAAGCTACCGTCTACACAACAATGTATAATTTAATGGAGCAGTCCCGATTCCCCCGATACGTCTCTTGCCCATGTCGAATCAGACGACGCCGTCGGTCGACGGCCAGGGGGGAAAAGATGAAAAACAGGAAATAGGAGATAGCGAAAAAAGCGCACTTCCCATATTCGGCATCTCCCTACAACAAGAAACTCATGCGAGAAAGAAGAAAGGAAGGAAGGAAAAAATAGAAATGGAAATAGAAATAGAAAAAAAAAGAAAAAGAAACGACTACACATGCCGCTGCGTCTCGCGTCCAAACCTGTCGCATAAAAAAAAGAAAACGACCAGACATGCATGCCCTAAGGGAAAAAAATAAACAGTGGGGTCGAGATTCTTGAGATTGCATGTTGCAGCATTTGCCAGGGGTCCCGTGGCCTTGGCCCATACTGCATTAACGTTAGCGACGCACAAGTGGGGCCGAATTACGGGTCGCTGGGACACCAGACACCACCACCACACCACCACCACCTTCTCTCAGGAGGCGGTAGTTGACCAAATTGCTAGACACGTGCAGCGCAGCGCAGCGCAGCGCAGTGCGTCTTGCAACCTGGCTGTCACGACTAAGAGCGGAGCCAATAGGAGGGCAGAATAGGTTGCCATGCATGATGCAGGCTGCGAGCTGCAGGGTGCCAGGTGCGGGATGCGGGCAGAATTGACCACACATTTACACGGCGATATTGGCAGTACGATGTAGGCAAGTGATGGACCTCTGTTCTCTCACAATGTACATTCAACGTACCACTTTGTCCAGAGACAGTGCCAGGTGTCCCTCCTCCACGTCTAGTGTCGCCAGGATCCGTGGTCTCATGTCACGGCAACCATCGGCAGAGAATTTTCTCGTTGACTGGCTCTGTATGGCATCAATGACCCGACATTGAATTCGCAAAGAACATGCATGCAGGTGCACATGCTTAAGTACTTACAAAGTACCTAAGTACCTAGTCCAGGGGCGCATCGGAGCAGCCCGTTGACCACGGCCGCCGCTACGGGTCAGTGTACGTCACCACTAAAGTACTGAGTAGGGCAGGTGCCTAGTAATGAGTGCAGACATCAAAGTCCCATTCAACTGCCTACCTTCTTCCTAAGTAAGTACCTTAAGTACAGTGAGTCCAGGTAATCCCGAACATTTTCCCATACAACTGTGGTGCAAAATGTTCGGAATTACTTACGACCCACTATAGGTTCCTAAGTACTTATGCTACTTAGTAGGTACCTAGGTGGGTACTACTAAGTACCTAGGCAGGAAGTAGTGCGCCGGTACCCTGATAGATAATGGTTTGGTACCTGAAAGGTGGACTCTTCAGCACCTTCCCTGCGCATCACGGTGCGGCTTGCCTCGTTCCACTTCATTGTTGCGCGGCCGCCGAAATGCTGCCCTAATCAAACTCCGTCATGGGCTCTGCTAGGGCGGGAACGTCTTATCCACACCTGCCTACCTACACCCCTGCGCTCCTGCCCGCACTCCTGCCTGCAACTGCAACTGCACCTGCACCTGCACCCCCACCTGCACCTGCACCTGCACCTGCACAACCGCGCATACATAGTACGTACATTCATACAAAGTACCTGCAAACACGAGATGGTGGTGGCCGCCCCGTATCCACCCCAAGGCTTCTTCTCCTCTGGCTGCCATGCGGTTTATGCAGCCATGTCCTGCGTCGTTTAGCCAATTATCGTTCTCAACAAACTACCCGACCAGATGGGCAACGTCGTTCGCCGGGAGAGTGCATTATCCACTCAAGTACCGACAGGTCCAGCTGGTCCCAGCTTTGACAAGGCACCATCGTGCGCCATCGTGAGCCATGGTAAGTGCCTCCCCGAGTTCCTCTGGGGCATGAGTTGACGTTTCAGGCGACGACTCGCCATCGCTCTCATAGCACGGCGCGTCCTGTCACACGATTATTATTCTCGCTTCCATGTGGAGAGCCGAAGTCCGATTGACACTTCCTGTTTGGAATCTTCTCCCCGGATGACGTTTTGTCCCCTCTCGCTCTTCTATGGCTCGGACGCGATAAATACTTTAGTGTCCTTGTCGCCTCCGGCTCCGAGTCAGATTTTTGGTCGCTTCTGCGGCAACTCTCGTTGCCTTCCCTCCATCTTGGTTGCACGGATTAGAGTGAACAAAAATCCGGCCGCAACATACATACTTAGCTGGAGCCGTCAATGATGTGACTCGACGTCTCTTTTTTGTGCGAACTCACGGCCGAGTGCCACAGATGTCAAATCTGTCAACACGCTCGAGCCGACGCTCAGACACAATGCACGACGGGCAGGCAGCTCCAGTTTCCCTGTCCGAGACAATTGACCATGCGTGCCGCCTCATTTGCCGCTAATAACGAAAGCTCCCTTTGAGAAGTCGAGTATGATGGGCTGCGAGCAATGCGTGGTGTTGCATTGTTTTGAATCTAACAGATAACTCTCTGCCTTGTTGGTATTTCCGCACTTGCGGTCGAGAATACTTGTGTGTGTGTGTGCACAACAAGCTCCTGGCCTGTTTCTCCGTCGTTATTTTTCGCCTGTCGCTCACCCTCTGAGCTGTCGCAACATCTCACATGACGAGGGGGAGGAGTGGTTGATCGTCGGATGAAATAGAGTGGGGGGAGGGGGAGGGGGAGGGGGCCTCGGCTTCTCCGACTATTCCCTTTGGTTATCCAATCGCTCGTCATGTTACCATATAAATGTGCCAAGTATCCGTGGTCAGGAAATGAGTCGCATTATCTCGATACTGCCGAGAAGCCAGAAAAGTCACCAGCGAGATCATTGAGGGTTTGAGGCAGCAAGACGCCATGACTTGGATCGATATCAATAGCCATGTGCGTTCAAGTGTGGTGGTAATCATCGTGACCACGGGGTCCAAAGTGCTTTCTGCTGGTTACGGAAACTCACACTTGCAGAAGGAAAAAGTCTCCATTTATTCAGAGTATTGGCTTCTCAGCGTCCTGCTACTACGGTCAATTTGATTTGCCGAAAGTCGTGCTTGTGAGTAACGGGGTATTGCAAGGGAGGCAACCTTGAATCACTTGGAGCACGTAGAGTCTTGCATATGTACACATGTACATGCTGATCTGGTCGCAGACGCGCGTGGTGTGCAACTACTACCCTTCATGGCATGGCCATGTGAAGGGCAAAAAAGGTCCAATGGTAGCCAGACATTCAAGGAAAAAGCAATGGTGCAGTCAGCAGGACTCGAATTGTTCCAGATTCGCACACTTTTCGGTCTTGCGTGCATGATACGACAAGCCGCTCTTTGGTGACCGATTCACATCGGATGCAGTGGATTTAGTGGTTCAGATAGTTTCGAACATTTTGATACCGGAGTGAAATGCAATCATGGAAAGTTTCGGAATTGCCCACGACCCACCGTATGTAGGTATTTCGTGCAGCTCGACGTGTCACAGGAACGACCCCGCCTCGGACGTCCCGCTCAACATGGTGGGTATCAACTCAACTTGGCCTCTCCAGATATGGACGTGCCACATCCTTAAACCGAAGACCGCCTAGCCTCTTTGCGACTGAATATTGCGTATAATACTCGGGCACCGATCGAAATGTTTCCGGTTCGACGAGGTGCAGGCGCCACAATCTCCCTCTCCGAGCGGAGGGTTCTTTGGTTTGTACATGCGTACCGAGCACCTACTATGGTAGGTCGTAGGTACCTACCTACCTATTTCGAATTGTGGAATTGATCGGGGTCGACAAGCTGCCAAGTGAACATGTGTACGAAAAGCTCTGCTTCTCTGGATGAGTCCTCAACGAAGCACGCAGACAGCTTACTGACGAAGCGAAGTCGAGATAGGGCACGCATGCCCTCCGTAAGGGTCATCATCGAGCTCCCTCCCTGCCATCTAGAGAGATGTTTGGTTGAGGACGAGATTTCCTGCATGCATGGATGGTCAGCTTTCGTGACTTGGAGTGTAGGGTCGCACCAATACTTGTCACCTGTCAAAATACGGACAAAGCTGAATCGACCATGAAGCCTTCTTCGTCAAGCATGGCTGGCCCATTTCATATTCTGAAGCTCCTAGCCTAGAGAGCCGGTGAGTCATCCCGCGGTCAAGTAGGTGGGTAGTGGGCAGCAGCGCAGGTGAGCTGCAGGTGAGAATGAAAGAGAAAAAGAAGGAGGACCAGAGACCTGGTGACGGTGATAACCACATGCTGCCACGAGAAAAATCAAGATTTCTGCAAAGTATGAGTCGTATCTTCATTGGTCCTGCTCTGCCGGGTCCTCATCAGTCTCGAAATTCTTGGCGCCGATTCCGCACACTCCCATGGTTTCATTGCCGCGCACGTCCCCGATTCTTGCGTACGTACTTCTTTCGTTTTCATAAGCACAAGTGCCTGAGTTTTCTTTTCAAAGTATATGGGTACCTACTAGCAGGTAGAGTAAGTACTTGGTAAGTAAGTACCTTAGCAGGTAGGTAGGTACCTAGGTACCTACTTGGTAGGTAGCTGCAACAATAGTTCTCGCACTCCATCAAGTGCACCGGAGTGAGCAAGCTTAGTAGGTCAGCCCTTGATGCGAGAGGATATTCACTTCACCATCAGAAATTGTAACATCTTGAAAGAGTCCTCAACTCTCTCATATCATCTCATCTATACTCTTTTCTTCAGCCAGAGCTGCCACGAGAAGTAAAAGCTACAACATTCGTTGATTCGAGTTATCAGTAGCTTCCCCCCTTCCAGAGCATCGCATCACAGATTTTTGTCGGAAAGAAAAATGAGTAGTATATCCACATGGCACATGCTTTTTTGGGTTGGATATGGCAAAAAATCTCTACAAGCGTCTGACGATTTCCATGACTGGCTTTGACAGTAGCCTCTTTGCCAGTATACAAGGTCATTTGGCAGCATCTCCGGTTGCCTCGTCTCTTCTCTACTGCAGCCTCCGCTAATCCAAATCCGTCTGTCTTCCCGACACATAAAGCACATGTTTTTCCTCTCTTCATGGTCAAATATCGATCCTTGTTTTCCCACGCTTCCATCGGATTTACTCTGCGTTGTCACGATTATTCCTTGACTCTTGGCCAGCCTCGTCTCCGCCAGCACAGCCCATTAACAAAATATACCCCTCTCATAAAACCATATCGAGGATAAACAAAGACAAGTATATTGAGAAGAAAAAGATCTTTTCTCGTATCTTCACCTTGTTCTGTTTGTTTCTTCGGTCGTGCTTCTTGTGTTTGTCTTCTTGCTGTGAGGCATCTACTTCCCGTGGCTCCTTCCGCCGCAACCATCTCTCGTAAGTCTTGATAAGCTTTTGCGATACCATAAAATGCTCATACCCTCTCTTTACAACCACTTTCTTCTTCCAACCTACTCATGTTCGCAGGTGCGCTATTGCGCTCCGGGTTCAGACCTTCGCTTTCTTTCTTCTTCCTTTGTAACCCAACCTTCAACCACTCACCTCCGCAAGAAGTAATATACAAAAAAGGCCAAGAAAGCTTCTCACACACAGGTTCCTAGTCCATTCATCTCGGCCATTCTGTTACCACTGAACAAATATCTTGAAGCAAAAACAAAAGAAAAAGAAAAAAAGAAAAAAAAAGCATGGCTCGAAAAGCCTCCAAGAAGAACAAGCTCGTCGACGCAGAAGCGACAGGAGACAAGTACGACGTGGTCGCATCTCAACGAGCTTTAATCAAGAATGGGTTCCACAGTGCCGTGACAAACAAAAGACCGGAAGAGATTGAGCGCGAATGGTTGGCAAGATATGTTCATATCATCGATAAACCTTTGAAATCGGAATTCAAAAATCAAGCCCCTTTCAGATACTTGACAACTGTAGGTGGGCCGCTCCCCGGATTAGCAAGTAGTTGGTAACGTCTGATGCTAATCAAGGAGTTCAATAGGCGCCACTTCTCTTTCGTTATGAAAGTAAATATGCCGACTCGAAGAAAGGGGCGCACAATGAGGACCGAACCAACTCGTTAGCTCGGCTCTTGAATGCAGTGGATATTGGAGGAAAGGTCGCAAATGCTATTTTCGCCGAGGGTCTAGGCACGGTTTTGAACGCCGCTATCACTTCGTCTGCTTCGTGGCTGGCAATGTCAAACAGTGTCGTAAGTTGGCCATTACTTCCCACGTTAGTCACTCTTGGTAACCGCAGATCGTAGAAAATCTGGGACATGAACGCCTCGGCATTCAGAACCAACGGCAACTCGGGCGTACTTTTGGTTGTAACTCCCGAATGCACAGTGGGTGAGATGAAGCAGGCCCACGATTTAGATCCATACGGGCTGCACCCCTCGAATCCCCTCTCACTATGGTGTGCGGAGGCTATGAAGCTGGAAAAAGAAATATATTTCTCGATCCATCTTGTTCAAGGCAGTATCAAAGGCAAGGCAGGTCTGCGACACAATAGAAAGCAAGAAACGCAGAACCTCAAGAAGATGCTGCCCGAGAATCTTTTGGCAGAGGAAATTGTTCATGCTATCAGAGGCATTCAAGACGTGAACACAATATGGGGCGCGAGTCAGTTTGTTTCCGGTCCCCATTGCCGTCTTTTCGATCCGCCGGCAATATTTTCCGTTTCTCGCCTCAAGGCACTCTGTAAGTCGATCCAATTTCCTCCATCCCTCTGCTGAAAATGAGGCACAGGAGGAGACCTGGAGGTATGGAGGCACCGCTGACCATTTTTGCTAGTAAACCAGGTTCTAGAGCAGAGGAAATCGTTCAAGGTGTTGTATCTTCAGAAAATACCTTACCTAGATCGTCGCATGGTTGCTGTCATACTCCGAGCCTGTCCAAACGTTCGCATGGTGGGCATATACGATTGTCCTCTGATCCATTTCGGCGATGTGCTTTGTCTCATTGACCTAATTTATGAGGTCAATTGCCATCGTCGAAATAGAGGGTTGCCAGAGGTCACAGGCCTAGACTTCTATCCCCATTACAACAAGGGGACCCCATTTGCGAGCGATGCCACGGCTACGTATGGTCTGACCTGGGGCCCGCTGAAGCTGGACGTTGCGCAACGGGGATTCTTCAACATTATCATGAAAGCCTTTATGAAGGCCAAAAGGATGAAACTCGGTCTTCTCTTTGACCACGACAAGGCCTTTTGCAAGTATCTGAACCAAATTCCCAATTACCCGCTTGCGGTTCCCACGTTTCTAGACGCCATGTATCGATACATGGAAGTCAAAGACGCGAAGGCACGAAGGAAGATTCTGTATGATCTACTCAAACCTGTTCGACTTGGGTTGGAGACAAACATGGCCGAGGATTGGCCAACTTACTACTCGACAATTATGGGAAGCCATCTGGTGTTCTGTTCTTCCTGCGGGTATGAAACACTGCAGGAGTTTTTCACCTTTTTTGCTCGCCAAGTGCCGCATCCTCACCGAAGACGTTGTGCGGGATGCATTCTTCAGCGTTGGCTGGATGGCGAAGACGACCACCTGAAGGCACAAAAGAAGCAGATCCTAGACACTCTATTCCCTGACTGGAACGGGTCTGAGTTCAACTCGGATGCACCATTACCTCCGTCTGTGAGGAATATCCTTAGGCTTCACTCGACGGAGTCGGTTCGACCCGAGGTCAATAGAATTCTTTTGAACGGCAAGGGGGAGATGTACTGTCCTCAAATCAAGGAAGCCTTTGTGCGCGACAACAAGGACCACCTTGATTCCCTGAAGAATCTACCCAGCCTGCGAGGGCTCTTGAAGGGGCCAGGAAGCAGTGCAAGATGGGGCCATGTCTACAACAAATGTAACAATTTGGACATGTACAGCAGGTCGACCAGGAAAGTCCAGCAGGACAGCATTCGTAGCGACGGCGACAAGGGCGTCCTGGGAGCGAGATTGGATGGTGGTATGCCCGACCATATCGAAGAGCTACAGCCTGGCAAGCTAGCCGGACACGAGATTTTAAGCCGTGACTTTGAAGCTGCGGCGGCGTTCTTTATTAAATTGGCTCATAAGGGTTGGTCGGGATACAATTGAGTGAGTCGAGGCCTGAAGGGGAAAATATTCGTTTGGAGACGCACCTGGAAAAGGAATTTTTGCTTTTTTGCTTGTTTTTTTTTTCCTTTCTCCTTCTTCCTTTCTTTTACGCGTTTCTTTCAAATGAAGAGGTGAATCGGGGATATATCAACATGAATCATGACAGAAAAAAGCCAATTACTAGCCAGGTGGCCTAGTGCGTGGGTCATCACTACCTACTTGCTAGATAGTAATTAGATGGGTGTTGTTGTTGCTTGGCTAAATGGAAGCAAATCGACATCGCATCTGGATCACGTGACTTGAAGATATCATCCCCAACGAGACTCCAGGAACCATGAACAGTAGTCCAGCTCCAGGCTTCTTGGACCCCAAAAGACCGAAAGACAACCACGCAGTCATGGCCTTTTTCCTGCGCACTCTTGCCGCGCCGGCGAGAACAATAGGTTCAGTCCCATTGATGGGAGCTCTCGCCGGGAGGGCATTTCGCACAGCACCAGCGCCAAGCTGCGTGCGTTCCATCTTCAGCCATGCCTGGACAGCGATAACAAGTCGGACGCCGGGCGCAGGCCTACTACAGCAACAAACGAGGGGTATGAAGGTCCACAGCTCCGTGAAAAAGAGATGTGAGCATTGCAAGGTAAGAGTCTACAAAAGAGAAGGGAGGACAAATCCGTTTGCCATACGAGTCCCCCCGTGCTGATGGTTCCGCCGAGTACGATTAGGTTGTTCGACGCAAGGCCGGCAAGAGACATAACGGATACTTGTACATAATTTGCAAAGCCAACCCGCGACACAAGCAGCGACAGAGCTAGCCGAAGTGGTTACCGTCGAGAGCTGGTCCGCGGACGACCATGTGCACCTACAGATGGCTGGGGTGGAGAGGAATGGATGCGCATCATGGACGACGAGGGCATTGTATGATTACGGGGGCATGAGGTTTTCTTTGTTCAACCAACTCGGTGTTGTTGGCGGCGCGCTTTGTCATGTTGCGCCTTACGGAGATGGGACTCGCATGATGGGCTTTGGGTCATTTCTCTTTCAATTTTTTCCATTTTTTTTTCACTTTCTTTTCTTTCTTGTCAACACATTAAAACGGCGTGGACTACTGCCCGATGTACCTCTCCATGTTACCCCACTCGGTCTTGCCGGTCGATAAAAGATGGCGAATGTGACTCTGCGGAAACATTAGGCGGGGTGGTTTTGCTCCTTTCCGTCGAGTTTGAAAGCCCAAAGACTTTTCCCTTTCTCTCTCTTTTTTTTTTGGAAAGGGGGGGGGGGGGTTGGGGTTATGTGCGCTTGCAAGGCCACGCGGGGGGAGGCATGCTCACTATCTGCGTGACGTGTCTGTTCCGCTCAAACTCATCTCTCGCGAAGCGCCGCGTTTCGGTCCTCGTTTGGGCGTCGGGAATGGCCCTTGTGCCGCGGAGGATGGTTCTGTAGAAGGAGAGGACGCGGGATCGTTGGAGGAACTAGGTTACACACGTTTTTTCTTGTTTTAGTTTTCGTCGTCTTTTCCTTCTTTTGCGCCTGGAGGGGCTCCCGTTTGTTCGCCTCCTCTTTTGACATTGGCGTTGGCGTTTCGCCGAGGGGGGGGGGGTTGGTTTCTATCCTGACGTACGTGGTCGAGGCTCAATGCGCGGTCGAGTTGGCGACGAGTGGCGGCATAGCCACGGGCGTGGACGAGCTGCGCGACGTGTTTCATGGGCTGGCTACTGATGGCAGCGGTGCGACTCTTGGATGATGACAAGGAGAAAACCAAAAAGAAAAAAACAAGAAAAGAAAAAGAAAAAGAAAAAAGAACCATCGACACGTTGTCGGGCCACAAACACGATCCGTGACAAGTGCCATGGACCATGGCCGTCGGGAGCGGAAGAACCTCGGGGCAGACGCAACGCAGTGACGTACCGACGCGTCTCCAACCCGGGCGGCCTGTGACACTTTTTCGTTCTCGATCCCGTCTGCTGGGCTCCGTACGTGGATTGTTCTCGTCGCAAAAACAAGCGTGCGCATTTGTTTGGACTCTTTGCAGTGGCTCTTTTTTTATTATTTATTTTTCGTGTGGTTTTTGTCGTCTTTTTTTTTTTTTTTTTTTTTTTTTGGTATTTAATTTTTTGTACTCTTTCTTTCCCCCCCAACACTCCGCGGAGGTCGGGGGTGTTGACTGGTCGTTTTCTTGTCCGCGTCTTGTTGCACAAGTGTTGCTTTGGACATGGCGGGTGTCGGACATGCTGCGCTAGCCGCGAGGACGACGCCTCGGCAAGAAACGGATCCCATAGACGAGGCTAATGCGAAGAGCGATGCCGCCTTTCTTGTTGAGTACTTTCCGTCATTGTATGCACGCTGCCTTTCTTTCTTTTTTTCTTTGTTCCATTTATTTTCAGTCTTTTTTCATTATTCATCTATTTTTATTTTTATTTTATTTTTATTTTTATTTTCCTCTTCTTCTTCCTCTTCTTCTTCTTCTTCTTCTTCTTCTTCTTTCGAGAGCAACGGCTGATGGCGTAGTCCCCCGGAATGGACGCATCCCACCACCAAGGTGTCCTATGCCCTGCGACTTGTCCAGGCAGGAAAACTAAGCGAGGCCCAGGTCAAAGCGTGTTTTGAGATCGTCCGCGAGACCAGCCGCGACGACTACCGCAACTCGAGCGTGGGATGGCACCCCCGCGCCAAGCAGAACGAGATGCGGGAACCGGAGATGCGGTATATTCTCGTCTTGCGCCAGGAGCGGGTATGCGGGTTCATGTCCTTTATGCCTTCACACGACTCTGGGCAGGCAGTGTTGTTTTGCTACGAAATTCACCTGCGGGCTGAGCTGAAGGGGTACGTTGGCCCCGGGCGGCTTCTCCTCTGCCGTGACTTGACGAGAGGAAGAAGAGGAAGAAGAAGAGACACATGAGGAAACGCTGACACGGGGGTTACGCGGGTGTTTTTTATTTTCTAGAAGCGGCCTCGGGAAGCAGCTGATGCGACTTTTCCTGGAGGCGGGCGATCGCATGGACGGAGTGAGCAAAGTGATGCTCCAATGTTTCGTGAGCAACACGCACGCAAGAATGTTTTACGAGCGGGTCGGGTTCGAGGTGGATGATAGCTCGCCGCGCGAGAGGAAGCTCCGCGATGGCAGGGTGGTGCTGCCATCGTATTTGGTACTGAGTCAACGGACGGGAGGGAGGGCGGGCGAGCGCAAACGGCGAGAGGGAGAAGAGGGAGGAGAGGGAGGAGAGGGAGGAGAGAGAAGAGAGGCAGGAGAGGCAGGAGAGGAAAACGAGTGAGGTGGTGGTGATGTTGCATGTTGCATGGTGGGCGGCGGCCGGAGATCGTCTTGTACGCTGAGGCGGGTTCGGACAGACGGACAGACGGACAGACCAGACTAGACTAGAGCAGATTAGACGTGAAGACGAATGCCGGAATGCATCATGGCTCGATGGACCCTTTTGTTGACGTTGCATTCCCCTTGCAATGCCTGGTCTGGTGGGTGCTGGAGGCGATGCAACGGCTCCTTTGACGGCCCCGCCACACCCCGCCACGCTAGGCCACGCTACGCCACGCCACCCACGCAGCTGTCAGCAGCAGCCGTCAGCAGCCGTCAGCCTTGGCCGACAGCCGCCGCCGCGTTGCATCGACTCAAGCCACGCATCATGATCCGATGCCATAGGACGGCACAAGACAAGCACAAGACAATCCAGTTCCTTACCCAGCCTCCCGACGGCAGTCGTCCGTCAAATCACAGAGTCCGAATCGAGCTTCAGCTGCCGACCACGCAGCCTCCCTGGCTCCTCAGCCCATCATCCGGCAATCATGCCATGACCTGTCGAGCCCCTGATAGGTTCAGCGCGGGACGCGCGACCTCTGCGCTGAAGACGGACTCGCCAGCCGCAAAGAGTGTGGTCTTTTTCTTTTCTTTTCTTTTTCTTTTCTTTTCTTTTTCTTTTTTTTTTCTTTTTGTCTTTTTTTTTTTCTTTCTTTAGTTTACGCCCTATTTTTAGTTTTTTTTTTCCTTTCTTCTTTTTTCTGCCCTGCGGCCAACGCAGCGTGCATGTCATAGGGCGCCAAGTAAGACACTAGGGGAGGTAAAAAAAAAAAAAAAAAAAAAAAATC
>SRPY01000117.1:0-59704 GCA_018360145.1 Claviceps africana
TAGATTTTTAGGATTTTTCTATATATAGATTTTTACTAAGTAAAATTTTTAATATATATATTAATAGGTTAGTTATATAGCTATAAGTTTATTTTTTTATTTTTTTATATAAATAAATTTTATAGAAAATAAAAAGTAGCTTATAAGCCCTTATTAGCTATATAAATCTACTAATAGGCTTAATAAATATATAAGGAAAAACACTTATCTCTTTATAGCTATTTATAACTATATAAACTATTAATTAAACCTACTACCTATAATATTAAATAAATTAAATAAAATCTAAGAAAATTTATTTATATTTTATAAGCTATAATTTAGTATATTTTATATACTAAAAAGCGTGTATTAAGCTTTTAATATAGAAATAAAGCCTATAGTAACTACTATAGCGCTATAGAGACCTTTTAACTGCTAGCTTACTAAGCCTTACTACCTTAGTATTTTAAAGGGTAAAAGCCTTTATAAACCCTTTATTTCTAATAGATTATAAGCTTAAAAGCACTTTTTAAGTACTAAAAAATTCACTAAATTTTATAGAATAAAAAGAAAATTTACTAAAAATTATCTAAATTTTCTATATTAAGGTATAGACCTAAAGAAAGACTTAAAAGCTATTATTTCTTCTATAAAAATAGAATAAATTTACTAAAAAAAGTCTTCCCTTCTATAAAATAGAGAGAAATATAGTATAAAAGAAATTTTACTTCTATAAAAATAAAATCTATAAATTATAGAAGTATTCCTACTTCTATAAAAAGGAAAAGATATAGAAAACTTCTATTTCTATAAAAAAAGTATAGAGGTATTCCCCTTTATAAAAAGGAAATATTATAGAAGCTTTCCTTTTATAAAGGCCTTAGAAATATTTCTATTTTTAAAGGCTAAGACCTATAAATAAAAGCTTTTATAAGTATTTTTTTTTATAAATTCCTACTTTATAAAGCTTTTCTTTTCTTTATAATTTAGTAGCTATAAACTCTATAAACTTAAGGCCTTAAGCTAAGAGCTAAAAGTAGGTTTAGGTTAATTTTATAAACTAATAAATTACTACTTAAAATAATAATATCTTTAATATTCTATAAAAATTAAAAGATTTAGCTATAACTATAGCTAATAACCTAGTAAATAAGCTAATAAATATACTACTAAAAGATCCTAATTTTAATAGAAGTGTAAGCTAAAATAAGGCTTTTAATATATTAAATTCCTATAATAACTCTATTATTAAAGAATTTAATAAAAGGGTTTATAGCTTCCTAGAGGCTGTAAGGCTAAAGGGACTAGAAAATTATAATTAATAAAAACAAGCCCTAATAATTTAATTTAGGGCTTTAGAAATACTTAATTTTTTAAATAATTCTAAGGGATTTTCTAGTAATTTAAGTAATCTTAACTAAGCTATTATTCTTATACTTCTAAGAGATAGCTGTTCTAAGGGCCTTTAAGCTGCTATAATTTAGTAATAAGACCTAGTAAAAGCCTTTAGCTTTTTAAAAAGGTAGTATTTTTAAAGTATTAAAATATAATATAGCTTCTTATATTTCTAATTCTATAGCCTAAATTTTTAAGGCTTTAAGGGATCTTTAAAGGCTTTTAATGCTTTATTTAATAATTTACTAGCTAGATTAATAATTTCTAGTATTTCTATAAAACCTATAGATTAAGTAAATTAATATTTATAAGCATTAAAATCTACTTTTCCTTAGTAAGTAAAAAGGTAATAATTTACTATAAGGACTAATAGAGCCTTAAGGATCCCTATAGAGGCACTAAATTTATAATTTTTAATAGTAAACCTACTAGAAAAGTAGTGAGATAAAAGCTTTATTATAGCTAAAGCTTTAAAGAATTTATATATAAGGGCTTTAAAAAAAATAAGACTTTTAATTTTTATAAAAATAAAAATAATAAGAAGAATAACCCTTAAGAAAATAAAGGAAATTCTAAGTCCTCTTTTAATAAAAAGAAAGGCAAAACCTAGCTTAAAAAATCCTTTAAAAAGGCTAAGAATAAGGCTTAGGAGAGTGTATTTATATTAAGCAATTTTAACCTTATTAATAGCTCTTTAAAGCTTCTTAGCAAACTTAGTAGCCCTAATGCTAGTAGTAAATCTACTAATTTTAGTGATTTTAGCAGTATTACTAGTATTAAAAAAGACCTAGAAAATAAAAAACCCTTTAAAGCCTTTAATTTTAATTATAAAGTAATAAAGAACTCTCTTTTTTATAATATAAGCTCTATAGTGTATTTAATTAATTTTAAAAAGCACTTTATAAGCTATATTCTTTATAAAAAAAGGGAAGCTAAGCTTATTTTTACTAATAGGGGACTTATATATTTTAAGGGATATAGAAAAGCTAAATTTCTAATGCTTTATTAGTAAAATCCTAATAAATATAGGCCTTTAATTCTTTAAAATACACTATATTTTCTAGGTTTAAATATAAAGATAGTTAGTAAATTAAAGCACTATTTAGTAAGAGGATATATAAGTAAAAATACTTTATATTTAGCTAATAGGTTTTATATTAATCTTTTAAATATTAAGAAATATAGCTTTTTCTTTTAAATAAAAGACTGTTATGGACTGGCCTAGATGGCTTCTGCGATCTAGCGTTAATGGATTTATTATTAACTATAGAGGAGAGAGAGAAGACTCCTAAAAGGAGCCTCCTTGTTAGCTTATATATTTTATATACCTTTAGCGTGCCCTAAATATGCCTCTATAGTTGCGCTTTATAGGATATAATAAGATTGCAATAAGCCCCTAATAAGGATTTAAGCCACTAGCTTAAATCCATTATATAGGTCCCTCCTATATACCTTATTAGCCACTTATTAAGTGTAGAAAGGTATTTACTTATAGTAGGGTAGGTGTATTATAGCCCTACTTATCCCTAGCCTACGCTTATATAAGTGATTTATATTATTTATAATATTAGTATATAGTTATTTAAAAGCAAGCTTAATAATACTATAGCACTATAAGTTAGTTTTATAATTATAATAATAAACTAAACTAAATAAATAAAGAGTAAGTTAGGTGCTAGCTTACTATAATTACTTAAGTTAGTAAAATAAATATAAAAGCCCCTTTTATACTATTATTTATTTACCTTTCTTTCCTCCCTTTTTATACCCTTTAACCTCTTTAAAATTCTCCTTACTATCTACTTACTATTTTTCTACTATTTATTTTATTTAATAAATATTTTACTTTAAATCCTAAAAGAAGCCTTTTATTTATTATTCTATATTTTATATATTACCTTTACACTTATATTATTATTTACCTTTATACTTTAGTTATACTATTATATTAGTATAAATATAGTTATTATAAATTCTTAATATTAATTTATTTAATATTAATAAAATATTTACTACTGCTACTTTACCCCCTCTCCCTTTACCTTCTTTATATAGCTTATAGTTAATTAATTACTATAAAGTAAAGGGTAACTTAAGTAATAAGTCCTTTATACTTAAAGAGTAGAAAATTAAATACTATATATTCTACTATAAATATATAGTAAGAAATAAGCTATTTAACTACTTATAAAGGTAGGGTAAAGCTTACTTATTTTATAAGAAATAGTAATATAAATGCTTTTAAGGGAAGTATTTATTTATAAAGAATACCGCCCTCTACTACACTACCTATAATATAGTTATAGAGATTTAAATTAATTATACTATTTAGATACTATATATTCTTATACAGAATATATTAAATAAAAAGGGTGCTTATATTATTTTATACCTTAAGTTTATTAACCTTAGTTAATAATTTCTAAACCTCTTAAAGGCTGCTAAAAAGGCAGCTAAAAGAGGTATTAATATTGCTAAAGTAGTATATAAATACGCTACTTTAACTAAGGAGACCCTTAGCTTATACTTTTACTATAGCCTAAAAACTCCCTTTAATTATTAGTTATAATCCCCCCTCTCCCCCTTTTAAGTAATAGTAAATATATATTAAGTGTACTATATAAACTATAAATTAATACTACTATATTAAACTATTAATAACTATACTATATAATTATAGACCTTTACCTCTTAAAAGCTTAATAAAGGCTAATATAAATATTATAACTTAAAGGATTTTAATAAATAATAAATAATTAAAGAGGGTCTTAAAAGGAGATAAATAAAGGATTAAGTATTATTTTAAGAGAATAAATTAAGGATTATAAATAACCCTAAATTAATTTCTATTTTAATAAGATAGAACTATTATTGTAATATATATCTCTTTATTATAACTTAAAGTTATATAGTATAAATATATTATATATACTTTTTAGTAGCTTCTATATAAAATAAGTATATTTTATTTATTTAATAAGTATATTATAATTTTTACTATAGCTATATATATTTTAAATATATAGAATCTCCTTTACTTTATATTTAAAATATATTTATTTAGAATTATTACTAATTAAATATAGGTTTAGTTAGGAATCTTTATATACCTAAGAGGGTAATAGATCTATTACTATATACTTAATAAAGTTTATATAAAAAACTAAGTAAATATTACTTAAAATATTTAAATATATAGTAAATAGTATAAATATATTTAAAATAGTATATTTTATTATAACTTAATTTAATTTATAGTATAGGTAATTAGTTTTAATATAGTAAAGGTTAAGCTAAACTTAATCCTTAACTATAAAACGCTTAACTAAATAATGCTTATAATTTACTATATTCTATTATTACTATTATATAAAATTAATAGTAGCTTATATTAATTAAGTACCTATATAGATTTAATTAAAGAAGTGTACTATATATCCCTTAAGTAATACTTAACTTTTAATAAAAGGTAAGTTACATTAAAAGAGCTTAATATTATAGCTATAAAGCATATAGTAAGCGCTTATTTTAATAACGCTAAATATTTAATTATTTAATATAAGCTAATAAGTAGCTAAATATTTAAGCTAATTATTCTAGGAGAAGGCAATAATAATATATAGTATAGCTTACACTTCTTAATTAGTATGTTCTATACTACTATTTATTTATAAATAGTATAATATAAATAGTAGCTATTTAGTTTTTATTAATAAGTAAAGCGCTATTTAAAATCCCTTAACTTAATTAAAGCTGTAATTAGATATAATGCTTTATAGAAACCTATAGAACTACTATTAACATTAAAGGAAGCGCTTTATATATACTTTAATAGCTATATTAGTTATTACTTTAAGCTAAATATATTTAAAAAGACAGTCTATAATAACTATAAAGTATTTAAAAGATTCCTTATTTACTGCTAATAAATTAGTTATAAAGTCCACTAAAACCTGTAATTAATAACAATTTAATATAAAAATAAGCTATAGTAGGCTTTATTAAAGTTATTAACTCTTCTACCTACTATAATAATAATAATTCTATATAAAGTGTACTATATCTCTTAATATCCCTTCTTAATAGTATTTATATATTAGTGCTTAAAATATAATATTTTTATTAAGGTAATTTAGTATAGGTAAGTTATATATATATTAAATAAGTGTAGTAGTAAGCGGTTTAAATTAAAGCACCTAAATATAGCTATAGAATAATAATATACTATATATATTAATAGTGTAGTCTTTTATTTACTATTAAGTATTAGCTTTAAGTAAAAAACATTACACCTCTTTTTAAACTAACTTTTATTTAATAAAGTATAACTTATCTACTATAATACTTTAAAATTAAAGGTCTTTAAGATATAAATCTATAAATAGTATAGATATATATAATATAAATATAAATAAGGTAGCTATTAAGCTATATAAGTTATAATTATTAGCTACTAAAGGTTTATTTAGTATTTTAAAGTATATAATTAATACTAAAGGGAATAGTGCTTAGTATTCTATAGTTAAACCTTATTTATTTTATTTATAGTAGGAGAGTATATTAAGTTACACTATAAAGGTACTTAGTTAATAATATAACTAAAAATTAAAGAGAGAGAGTGTCTTTATTTAATATACCTATCTTTTAAATATCTTATATAGGCTAGTAAAGTATTTAAGATTTTTATAGTTAATAAAAATTATAAAAAAGTATAAAACGCTATAAAGTTCTATAGACTATACCTTAAGGTAGAAAATAATATTAAAAAGCTCTTTATTATAAATTATATGGTTCCTTTAAGGCATTAATAAGCACACTAACTAATATATAACTAAGTGTAGTATACCTAACTTATTATATTAAAAAAGGTAGCTATTAAACGTCTCTTTAAATAAATTAGCTTTTACTATAGTTTTATAGTTAAGATCCTACTAAGTAAGAATAGAGTATAAAATAAAGGCAGCCTTTAGCTAATAAAATAATTATTTACACTTACTTAACTAAATAAATAGTACGCCCTTTTATATTAATATAAAAAGAGAGCTAATAAAATTTAAGAAGTTAGGAATAAATTTATAATAGAAATTTATAAAACCTAAGAAGCTATAAACGCTATATATCTTAATAGGCGGCTATTAATTATAAATAGCCGCTACCTTCTTTAAATTTAAGTATATTATATATTTTACTTAAATAATAAACCTTAAGTACTTTACTTTCTTTATACTAAAGGTATATTTATTAATATTTAAATAAAGGCCTATCTATTAAAGGTAAGTAAAAACCTTTTATATATATTTAATATAGTCCTTTTATATACTATTAAAGTAAACTAAGATATTATTAAAGTATATAGTAATATAATCTTTAAAGGCATCTTTTAATACACTATTAATATAATATTAAAATATAGTTAAAGCCTTTACTAAACTAAATAAGTATACTAACTATTTAAAGAGACTAAATTATATATAAAAGGTAGTTAAATATTCGTTGCCTTAAGCCACTTATAACTAGTAAAAAATAGTGTATATATTTAACTTAATAAACCACTAAGCTTCTATAAATAAATATAAAGTCTCCTTTATTAATAAAAGTAAGTAATAGTTTTAATTTATAACTTTATTAAAGGTATAATAATTAATATAAAAGCGCTAGCCACTACCTGCCTTTTATACTAAAAGCACCAACGCTATAGTTAATAAAGAGGATATATAAATCTAGCCTTTATCTATTAAGTCTATAATTTATTTTTAAATCTTTAGTAATTAGTCCCTTAATATATTATATAAAGGCATTTATAAAATCTTTAGGAGAGAGCTATTTAGGTTCCTTTAAAGATATATATAGTAGTTTATAATGCTTTAATAAAGGGGTAAAGAGAATACTTATTCTTTACTAAAGAGGTCTTAGAAATTATATAAGTTAAGTAATAAATACTATAGTATTTTATTAGTTAGTAAAATAAAAAGTCCTAAAGTAGTTATTAAAATATTATTAATTTCTTTTAAGCTTATTATTAAAAGTTATACTAGCTTTTATTATAATATAGTGCATTAGGTTAAGCTAGTGTAAACTAATCCTAAGATAGCTATAATAGATATTATAATAATATATATTTCTACTATATAAATAATTAATTTTAAACGCTTACTAACCTTAAAATACCTTCTAATAAAGTAAAGTGTAATATTATTTTAAAATATTTATAAAGAGCTAAAAATATAGTTATAGAATAGTTTAAAGATAATATAGGCTATAATAGAAAACACTTAACTATTAATGTTTACTATAAAGTAAATAAGTTAGGTAATATATATATATAAAGTAGATAAGTGTAGAAGATTATTTAGCGTTATAGCTATAATTAGTAATTATAGTTATAATAAATAGAAGTGCTATAAATATAGCTATTATACTAGCTTTTTACTTATAGTAGTAAAGCTATTATATCTACTATTTACTTATATAGTAATAAATAAAGACTTATTATAAAGGAGGGGTAAAAGAAAGGGTAGTTTCTTTATATAGTTTTCTATTACTTTATATATAGTATTTAAATATATAAATTAATAGCTAAAGTAGGTATATTTACTACTAATATCTCTACTATTAAGACTTAAGTAGTAAAGCTATCTTTTTTTAAATTAGCGCTTAATTTATTATTAGTAGGCTCTTTATTAAAGATTTTATAGATATATATACCTATAGACAGTAAGGGTAAATATATTAAATAAAGCTAGTATTCTTTAATTTAGTAGCCTATAACTCTATAGTATAAGTATTAACCCTTTTTATAGTGCTTATTAATAACTATTTTAGAAACCTATATAATATAGGTTAGTTTCTCTTTATTATTAGTCTTGCTTTAAAAGAAAGTATATTATAAGGTATATTAGTTATAAAGAGGTATTATAAGGCTAGTACTATTAACCTTAGTTATAGCTATATCGCCCTTTATATTATAAGACTTATAACTTAATTAGCAAGCTTTAATATATTTCTTTAAATAGTAAAAGTTAATATTAAAGGCAATGCTTTAGTAACGCTTTATAGCTTTATAGTAATTATTATAAGGTATATTATAGCTAATATAGTAATTATATATACACTTATTTAAAGCTATATAAAGCTTTATAAGTTTTATAGTATCTACTTAATTAATACCTTTTATTAAGACTAGCTTTTACTTAAAATAAATATAAAAGTCTATAAATTGTTTATTTATACACTACTTAAGCTAATTAAACTTAAAAATAGTGCGCTTTTCTCTATAAAGGTCTATATATATTCTATTAAGGTATACTAAAAAGCGGCTTAGTATATATATAAATATATATCTTAATTTAAAGAAGGGTATAATATAGGTCTAGACCTTAAACCCTAGGTTTTAATAAATAAGGAACTACTTATTATAATTACTTTTAATAAAGTTAGAGTTTACCTCTAATTTATAAGCTATAAAGCTTTACTAAGCTTAATAAGCAGCCTTATTACTATTATATAATATTTCTATAGGTAATAGCTTACACTTAGGTTTTTTATAGTAAAGCGTAGCTATTATTGCTATAATAGTTATTAAGGTTATATTAAGGCTAGCTACTTTTATTATTAATATTTAGTAGTAAAGCTTAATAAGCTATGCCTTCTACTACACTATTTTGTTTTAAAGGAATTATAATTCCTATATATTGCTTAGTTAACTTATTTAATTATTACTATTAAGGTTTATTATATCTATATTATTATTACTATAATAGTTAATAATTATTATAGACTAGCTTAAATAGCTTCTATAATTTAACGTTAATAGATTTATTATTAACTATAGAGAAGAGAGAGAAGACTCTTAAAAGAAGCCTCCTCGCTAGCTTATATATCTTATATGCCTCTAGCGTGCCTTAAGTATGCCTCTATAGTTACGCTTTATAGGATGCGATAAGATTACAATAAGCCCCTAATAAGGATCTAAGCCACCAGCTCAAATCCATTATAAAGACTTATATATACCCCTTTTAAAATTACTTAGTAGCTTTTATAGCTACTATAATAGTTATTTTAACTATTAGGTTTTTAGCTACTCTATAGAGGTTAAAATCCCTTTTTAAGAGCCTTTATAGGCTAAGGAAGCTATTAAAATTAAAGAATTAGGGGATTTTAATTTAGAACCCCCTAATACTATAGCCCCTTCTTCCTTAATGCCTATAGCCCTAAGCTAAGTCCTTTATTCCCCTAATTTAGCATTTAATTCCCTTAAATTAAGGCCTAATTCTTAGGGGGTATAATAGGCTTTAGCAGACCCTTTTACTATATTTTTAAAGGCTTTAAAAGACCTAAAAATAATAAAAGGTCTTTTAAAGCCTTTAAAACTGTAAGTACCCTAATAAAAGGCCTATAGATCCTTTAATAAGGCCTAGTAGGGAGCTATAGAAGAAGGCCTTATAGGGCCTAAAAAGTTAAACTTAGGTGCTAAAAGTTAACCTTTAAAGCCTAATTTATACTACAAATTACTAAAACTAGTTAGAATTTAGTATATTTAGCTAGGGCATTTAGGGATTAACCTTCTAAAGAAAATAAGCTTATTAGCTAAGGGAATATTAGATTTTACTAATATTAAAAATAAGGATTTTAACTACTTAATTTATAATTAAACTAAGGTAGTTAAAAGACCTAGTAAAAATTTAATTCCTAACCCTTTTAAAGCTCTAAATAGGTTAAAAAGGGATATAGTAAAAATCAGCCTTACCCTTTATAATAAGCAGTAAATTTACCTATTTTTAGTAGATTAAAAAACTAAATTTAAATAGGTTTTATAAATACTTAATAAAGAGAGACCTACTATATTTTTAGCTATTAAAAGCTTTTTTAGATCCTTAAAGAATAAGTTTAATACCTACCCTAAATATCTATATTTTAATAAAGGTAAAGAAATTAATTTTACTTTATAAAGCTAGCTAGCTAAAAAGGGGATAAAATTTATAATCTCTTCCCCTTATATTTATAAGTAAAATAGATTAGTTAAGCGTTCTATTTATATTATTTTAAATAGATTATAGGCTACCCTATACTGGTTTAGTTTACCGTTATTTTTATAGAATTTCGTCCTTTTTTTAGTTATAAATTCTATAAATTTATTAATAAATTTAACTAAACTAGTGTGCTTAATATAATTATTAGCTAATAACTTTAATAGGCCTTTTATACTTAATTATAGCTCTTTTAAAGCTATAGGCTCTTATTATAAGGTCTTAATTCCTTTAGAAAAAAGACCTAAAGCTTAAAAGCTAGCCTTTAGAATAGTGCTTAGCAGGCTACTTACTATAGTAGGTTCTAAGACCTATATAGTATACATTCCTTCTAAAAGGCTTGTAATATAAACTAGCTTTTTTAACATTATAGAACTTATAGGCCTTATTTTTAACAGCCTCTCTAAGCTTTCTATAGGGAATAATAGCTCTTTAAAGGGGGATTTCCTTAATAAAAATACCTTAAAACCCTCTATAATTATAGAGAGGACTAAGGTAAATTTAGAACCCTCTAATCCTTTAATAAAGAGTAATTCCTTAAAGGGGGAAAAATAATTAAATAAGGTTATTTTTAGTAATAAAGATTACTCTATACCTTATAATTAAATAGTTAGAAATAAGCTTAGCTAAGCCCTTAATCCTAAGGATTAAAATTTACTAAATTTAATGTAATTTAAGCCTGAAAAAATTAATTTAAATCTAAATAAAATAGATATTAATATAGGGGCTTTTATACATTTAATCTACTATAAGGTATAACTTAAAGTAAAAGAAAATATACTTAAAAGTAAGCCTAAAACTTAAAAGCAAGCTTTATATTTATTAAATAAAGCTAAATAGCTTAAAGCAATTTTTAATAAATTTAAGTAACTTTTAAAGGCTAGAACCTTTAAATTTATAAAGGTAGACTAAGTCCTTAAAGGCTAAAAGGTTTTAAAAAATTACTTAGTATTAAAAATAAAGAGAGATAAAGAAAATAATCCTCTTAAATATAAAGCATAGCTTATTACTAAAGGATTTATATAAATAAAAGGGTTAGATTATATAGATACTTTTACTACTATTAATATTCCTTTAAGCTAATAAATCTTACTAGCTTTAATAGCTTAAAATAACTAGAAAATAAAGTAAGTAAACTTTATTAATGCCTTTTTAAATAGCTACCTTAAAGAACTTATTTATATAATAATTCTAAAGGGTTTTATAGAATTTATTAAGTAAAATCTATACTTAGCTAAATTAGCTAAAAGCTATAGCTATAGGGCTTCTAAAAGGTAAATAATTATACTTAAAAAGACCCTTTATAGCTTAAAGTAAAGCTTTAAAGAGTAGTAGTAAACGCTAATTAAAGTGCTTAAAAGCCTTAGTTTTAGCCTTTTTATATCTAACCTTATTATATTCTATAATCTAGTAATTAAAACATTTATTATTACTTATATTAATAATTAACTCCTTATAGGGCTAAATTTATAATATATTTAATAGCTTAAAAAGGGCTTATATAAAGCCTACTCTATAGAAGATAGGGGCCCTACTAAATTCTTTTTAAGGGTGTAAATATAGTGTAATTAAAAAAATAAGGTCTTAAAAATCCACTAAAAACAATACATTTAAGAGGCCTTAGTACACTTTAAGCTAGAAAATTATAAAGTAGTTAAAATTTTAATGTAGCTAAGGGTCTTAAAAACATAGCTTATTAAGCCTTTAAAAAGCTAAGAAATTAAAGAATATTAAAGTATAATAGAGACTATTATATACTTAATACTCTTTACTAAGCTTAATATTGCTTTTACACTATAGTAGCTTTCTACAGCCCTAGCTAGTCCTTATTTAAAATATTTAAATACTATAAAAAGCCTATTAAAGTACCTCTTTAGTACTTAGAACTTTACTATAATTTATAAAGGTCCCTTTAAAAATTTAAGTAAAAATAACGCTATTAGCTATAGCTTAGTTAGGTTCTATAATAGTAATTTTACTAGAGATAGAAGCTCTTTTAAATCCACCTATATATATTTATTTAGGTTAGTTAGCGGCCTTATAAGTTAAAAAAGCAAAAAGGCTAGTATAATAGCTTTATCTACTATAAAAGCTAAATTAGATACAATCTATAAAACCTTTAAAGAGCTTTAGTGGCTAGAGGGCATTTTTAAGGAGCTAAAGGCCTCTATAAAGCCCCTTATTTAGATTTTTTATAATAACTAAAGCGCTATAAAGACCGCTTATAATCCAGCACTTTATAGCTACACTAAGCATACTTTATTAAAATTTTATTATAATTAATAACAAGTCTTAGCTAAGCTAGCTAAAATAGCTTATTTAAATACTAAGAAAATACTAGCTAATAGCCTTATAAAGCCCTTAGCTATGCCTCTACACGCTATTTTCTTAAAGCTTATAGGGCTCTAATCCCTATAGTAATTGCTATAAATCTTAACGCCTAGCTAAAGGCATTAAAACCTTTATAAAAACACTTAAAAAATATAAAATAATTACTAAAACAATTACTAAAATTAACCTTTAACTTTAATAATAAATTTTATTTAATTAGCTATATTTAACTATAGCCTTTTTTTAACTTTTACTAAGAGCCCCGCTTTTAACCTTTTAAATTAGTTATTCTTTTTTCTTAAATAATTTTATTTAGATTTATATAGATTTGTTTTTTTTTTTTTAATTTAGCATTTCTCTTTTTATTTTAGCTCTTAAAATACCTTTTTAAAGGAGGTGTTAAAAATAACAGCTATTTTTAAGAGACCTTATTTACTATAAGGACCTTTAATAGGCCTTATAATAACCCTAACTCTAATCTCTATAGAGACCTTATAGAGGGTCTTTAGGTTAAAAGCTAGCGACAGTATATGTAATATATGTATATATATATATATAGTAAGCGTAAAAATAAACGTTTTAGCTAAAAGCTTATAGCTATAAGCGCCTTACTTTTCTAGCCTTTTTGCCCTTAATTATACGCTTTAATAGCTAATATATACTTAATTAAAAAGCTAATAAACTATTAGCTTTAATAATTAATTTTTATAGTAATAAAGTATACTAGCTAAATTTTAATTAAAGATTTAAGCTATATTACTTAATAGCTATAAGGCCTTAAATTATATAATTTATAAGCTACTTTAAAAGAGAAAATAAAAGGTCTTTAAAATTAAATTATATAAGGATTAAAGATTATAAAAAGGAAATATAAAGAGTTTTATTATTACTAAAGTAAAGGGAATTTTTCTATATAAATTTCCTAATTTTTAGATTTTTAAGATTTTTCTATATATAGATTTTCACTAAGTAAAATTTTTAGTGTATATATTAATAGGTTAATTATATAGCTATAAGTTTATTTTTTTATTTTCCTATATAAATAAATTTTATAAAAAATAAAACGTAGCTTATAAGCCTTTACTAGCTATATAGATCTACTAATAGGCTTAATAAATATATAAAGAAAAACACTTATCTCTTTATAGCTGCCTATAACTATATAGACTGTTAATTAAACCTACTACCTATAATATTAAATAAATTAAATAAAATCTAAGAAAATTTACTTATATTTTATAAGCTAAAATTTAGCGTATTTTATATATTAAAAAGCGTGCATTAAGCTTTTAATATAGGAATAAGGCCTATAGCAACCGCTATAGCGCTGCAGAGACCTTTTAACCGCTAGCTTACTAAGCCTCACTACCTTAGTATTCCAGAGGGCAAAAGCCTCTGTAAACCCCTTATTTTTAATAATAGTTATTATAAACTAAAGCTAACTAACAACTTATAACTAAGGCAGCCTAAACGCAATCCTAGGTTATCTATAAAGAACAGTGTAGTTCCTAGCAAGCTACAGTCTACGCTGCTTCTACCCGCTATAGTAACCTTTAAAAACTTAAACGCTAAGTATAGCTTTAAAGTAAACTCCCTTTAGAATAGTAATATATATTTAACCTCCTTTAAAGGGATAGTTTAAACACTATTACTACCTCCTTTTACTAAAATAAAGCTACTATCCTTATAAAACGCTTTTTCCTTTCTTCTATAGCTTAATTTATTAATATCCTTAATAATCTTAACTTTTAACTTAATAACGCTATATTTTTACTAAAAGACTGCTTTAATATTAATGAGATTTATAGCGTTATTAAAGGCCTTATTAATTAGAAAGCATTAGGTATTAATAACCTCTTAGCTAAGTTCCTTAAAGCTTATAAAAAACCTTTTATAAAAATATTAGCCTACTTACTAAATAAATGCTACTATATTAAATACTATTTAGAATTATATTAAAGGGCTAAAGTTATTATTCTCTATAAGCTAGGAAAAACACTAACTAAATAATAATAAACTAAGGTATAGCGCTTTATTTTACTCTTTAGTGTAGTTAGTAAGATATTAAAAGTAATAGTAGTGTTTTAACTTACTATTATAGTTAAGTTAAAAGGCACGCTTCTAAACCTTTAAATAAGGAATAAAGCTAATTACTCTATAGAAATTACCTTTAATGTTTTAATAGAATTAGTAAAAATAGTGTAGCATTATAGTGGAATTATATTATTACTTTAACTTAATATATTTATAGCCTTTAATACTATTTATTACTATTAACTCTTTTATATCCTTCTATTTTTTAATATATTTATTTAAATAATAGTGTAGATTTAAGTCTTTATTATTAACTATACTACCTATCTTTTTTTTAATAATTAGTTAATAAAAGCCTTATTTATTACTATTAAGGTTCTATAGAGGTTATTAATCTCCTCTATTTTCTTTTTACTCTATATTATACCTTTATATTAAAAGCTTTAAGCTATATAATCTACACTTATCCTTAGCTTCTTTAATAATATAAATATCCTTATTTATAAATATATAGTAGAGAAGATATAAAAATAACTTAAAGATATATAGAGTATTTACTAAAAGTAGTCTTTTAAGTCTAGCCTTAATTTCTATCTTTAAAAGAGTAAATTAGTTTATTTTATCTAAAAGTGTATTATAATTATAATATTAATTTAACTTAATATTGCTATAATATAACTTATTTAATTAGCTTAGTTCTTTAAAGTTTAAATCTACTAAAAGCTATATTAATAAATACACTAAAAGAAGGTTAAAATAAAACTAAAATAGTAATAATTTATATTTATAGTATTAATAGTATTTATATAGAGTTATTTATTTAATAATACCTACCTCCTCTATATATAGATAATATAGAGTATAGTTATATATAGTATAGTATTATATTATATCTCTATAGAAATTAATAGTAAGGTAAAAGGTATTACTAAAGTGTTTATTTTTAAATAGTTAAAATACCTTAAAGTAGTTATTAAAGTATTTAAAGCTATACCTTAATCCTTTATTAAAACTAAAGCAGTAGTAGCTTTAATTAACTTATATTTAAACTTTTAATCCCTTAGCTTCTATAAAAGAATTAAAAGAAATAAAATAATAAATAAAATATATACTATTTATATAATAATAATAAGCTAACTTTATCGCTATCTCTACTACTATTAAAGCTATTTACTTTAAGTAAATAGCTGCTTTAAATATATACTATTTATAAATTAACTATATAACTACTTTATAGAACCCTTACTAGCTAAAGCCTTAGTTTTAAAATAGAAGGACTATTAATACTATAAATATACTATAGCAGAAGTGTATTAGTCTTAGTTAAAATATATAATAGCTAAGTATAAGCCTTACTTTATATTTACCTTAAAAGTTAACTAACTTTATAAAAGGCTAGTTAAGTATAAATCCACTACCTTAATATAGATATAAATAGAGAAGATTAGCCTAAATACATTTCTCTTCTTTTAATATATCCTTAATATAGATTCCTTAATTTACTAATACTAAATTAACCTTAAAGACTACTACTACCTTTTACTATTATACTTAATTTATAATTATATATAGCTAATTAATATTAAGCTATTTCTACTCTATAACTACTATAATATTTATATTATACTTAACTTTAATAAGCTAGCTATATCCTTTATAAAATAGCTTATTAATATATAGAGACTACTTTAATTTACCTTAGTTTATTATTTATAAAGGTAATAGGCTTAAAACCTTTAAAAAGGTAAAGCCTCTTTAATATTATATTATAACTACTATATACCTTTACTAAGCCTTAGAGAGAAAAGATATAACTAATAAGTAAAGCTTTAAAGAAGAAAGAGGTATACCTTTAAGGCTAATTTATACTAAAAATAATATAAAACTATAGTAAGGCTTTAAAGAAGAAAGATATAGCTTATAAATAGAGCTTTAAAAAAGAAAAATATAAGTTAATAAGTAAGGCTTTAAAAAGGTAAAGGGAAGAGAGGGAAATATATAGTAGGAGTATATATTAAAGCTAAACCTAATATAAGGCTAAGCTAAATATATTATAAAACTAGACTACGCTATACTACGCTATTATTACTAAACCCTTAACCCTTTACTACGCTATTTTAGCGTTATAAACCGCACTATATACTCTTTAGTAACGCTAGTTAAAATAAGCTAGCTATACATTAACTTCTATAGTAAATAACTACTTAGGGCTACATTAGCTCTAAGGCGGTTACCCTATAGCGGTATATAGGTTTTCCTCCCTGTCCTAAGGTTTTTCCTATATAGATTAAGTAGCAGAGGTACTAGATACTAGGCTAGAAACAGCCTAGCTAGCGTAAATAAATAATAATAATATATATTAATCACCACTCTCAGGTGGATTCTTCAAGGCCAATCATGTTCGAGAACAACAGGCGCCACTTCAAAGAATCCACAATGTTGGCTGCGAGAACAACAAGCGCCGCTTCAAAGAATCCACAATGTTGGCTGCAAGTTTATCATTGCTCGTGCATCACGACTTGACACATCCCAAGACCTGCCTGATACTCACTGTGGAGCGGCCCAATACCGTGATTTTTACCGAGCGGTAGCTGCCCACTTGCGATTGGTGAGGGTAAAACGATTGGAACCACTCTGGTCATGGTATCGTACGAGAGGGGCTCGGGGCCAACTCGGCTTGACGAGGGACGAGGGCTATTTTGAATGCGTAAGGACTTTCATCCAATGGGCCACGACGGAGCGGCAAGAAAGAAAATCGCTCTGGCAGCTAGCTGCAACAACAGAGCTCGAACGAGTGGATGCCAAGCGAAAGGGGGTGGCTGTCATGCTACAGCCCCATGTTGGCCGAAGTTCATTGTCACCCTTGGTAGGCGAGCAAAAGCGGCGACTTAGTCGATAATGGTATCCTGGCGAAGCTGCTGCCTGACGAAGCCCCTGCTCGTGAGGAGTAGAGCCGGAAGCGGCGCCCAGGCGGCTACTCTACTTGCAACATGGCACATCTGATCGTCTATAAAGCAGCTCCAACTCTCCACGGTCGATTGATTCCCTCTTCATCCTCATTCATTACGCCCTAGCGCTAACTCTTCGACTTCCCTGTACCATGAGCACCACTATTGAGCCTGAGGCCATCCCTGCCGATTGTCCACACCGGCTGGTTCAACACCCTGATAATCCCTCCAAATGTGTATGCGGATGGTACTCTTACACATCCGCATGGTGTCTGTCACACGCGCGAGGGTAGCGCTCGGCCAACTCCAGGCACCACTACATAACAGGTACCTTCCACCTTAGGTATCCCTACTTATAACTTATATATATAAGATTTCCGCGGCCTTTAGGACCTTTAAAGGGAACCTAAACCTTTAGAATCCTCTAAGCCCCCTTAAATAAGCTAAAGTTAATTATTATTTAAATTAAATCTTTACATTCTAAGCCCTTTATAAACTAGCCTTTATTATAAATAATTAACTTTTCCTCCTTTATAATTAAATACTACCCCCTTTACTGCCTTACTCTATACTAAAAGAATTTTAATAAAGTATACCTTAACTCTTTAAAGAAATCCTTCTCCCTTTTATATATTATTAATATTTTTATAAATCTATAAATAAGGCTTTATAAAAGTCTTTATAACTTTTCTCTACTTCTTTAAATACTTCTTTAAATACTTTCTCTTTATTAATAACCTTAAGTTAAGCTAATAAATAAGCAGCGCTGCTTTATAATACTTAATAGAATAATAATAACCTTACTACTTTAATAAAATAAAGCTTAAAGTTTTACTTCTTTTTTAATTACTTCTCTATTAATTTTAAATAAACTATTTAAAAATTCCTTAATTTATTAAACTAACCTTTACTTTTTTTATTATTAAAATATTACTTTTTTAAGTTATATTATTATTACTTTTCTTTTATTAATATAGCTCCCTTTAGTCCCTTTAAAGTAACCTTAAGTAAGGTTATTAATAAGGCTTTTATTAAAGCTAATAATAATTAAATAGTTATTTATAGTTCCTTTAATTTTAAGGTAATTATAAAAGATATATCTAAACTTCTAGCTAAGATTAAACTAACCCTTTTTATAAATATTTTACACTTAAATTATTAAATAAAAGAAATCTATAAAATAATTATCTCTTAAATATAAAATATTTAAGTAAATAATTAATAAAACTTAAGGACTATTAAAGAATACTATTAAAAGGTATATACTTAATATTAAAAGCTATTTAACGCTATTAATAATAGCATTTTAGTTAGCTAAAAAGATATAAATAAGCTATAATAGAAAATAAAAGAGGCTACCTAATAGTTTACTAAAGATATTTATATTTAAATTACTTAATTTACTAAAAGTAAAACTAAAAGAAAAGCTATTATTATCTATTTATAATAAATATAGGCTTAAAATACCTCTATTATTTAAACCCTATAAAAGGAATTATTTAATATAAAATAAAATATTAAGAATTAAGTAAATTTTTAAACTTAATAAATATATTAATAAAAAGAATAAATTACTAGCCTCTTAATTAAATAGTACTTAAGCTTTAAGGACTTAAATAAACACTTTAAGGTATAGCTTAATAAGTTTTATAACTTTACTAAGTTAGTTATAAAGGATATCCTTAAATATATATAAGCTAGAAGACCTATAGATATAATTAAAATATTAAGTAAAATTAATTAAAGAGCTATAACTAATTCTTTATATATTACTTTAGAAGTACCTTACAGTCCCCTAGCCTTTACTTTTATAGAAAAAAACCTTTATTTTATATATATAAAGAATAAAAGAGAAAATTATTAAAGGTTATAATACTTAAGCGGTTCTTAATATTAAAACTACTTTAATAGAGATTTCTCTAATAGTAATAAAGACTTTAATCTACTTTATAGGCTAATAAAGCTATTAAGGCCACTAAAATCTCCTAAACTACTAAGAATAATACTAAGGTTTCTTAAAGACTTAAACAATAAGCAGCTACTTAGGCTCTTTACTTAACTATTAAAGCAAAACTATTTAGCTATTACTTAAGTTAATTCTATTTAACTTAATAAGCCCCTTTTTTATAATAAAAAAGATCTAAGTAAGTTTTAACCTTAGTAGTTTAAGGTTACTATATACTTAGAATTTTATATTAAAAGCTTTCCCTCTAACTAAATTAAGATTAACTAGGTTAAGTCCCTTCTCTTTAATAAGGTATAGATTTAGCATTAATATTAATTAAAATAAATTATTAGAAATAAGGGGTTTACAGAGGCTTTTGCCCTCTGGAATACTAAGGTAGTGAGGCTTAGTAAGCCAGCGGTTAAAAGGTCTCTGCAGCGCTATAGCGGTTACTATAGGCCTTATTTCTACGTTAGAAGCTTAATACACGCTTTTTAGCATATAAAATACGCTAAATTCTAGCTTATAGAATGTAAGTAAATTTTCTTAGATTTTATTTAATTTATTTAACGTTATAAATAGTAGATTTAATTAATAGTCTATATAGTTATAGATAGTTATAAAGAGATAAGTATTCTTCTTTATATACCTACTAAGCTTATTAATAGATTTATATAGTTATTAAGGGCTTATAAGCTACTTTTTATTTTTTATAAAATTTATTTATATAGGAAAATAAAAAAATAAACTTATAGCTATATAACTAACCTACTAATATATATACTAAAAATTTTACTTAGTGAAAATCTATATATAGAAAAATCCTAAAAATCTAAAAATTAAGAAATTTATATAAAAAAATTCCCTTTACTTTAGTAATAATAAAAACCTTTATATTTCCTTTCTATAACCCTTAGTCTTTATATAATTTAATTTTAAAAACCTTTTATTTCCTCCTTTAAAGTAGCCTATAAGTTATATAACTTAAGGCCTTACAGCTACTAAGTAGTATAGCTTAAATCTTTAATTAAAATTTAGCTAATATACTTTATTACTATAAAAATTAATTATTAAGGCTAATAGTTTATTAGCTTTTTAATTAAGTGTACACTAGCTATTAAAGCGTGTAATTAAGGGCGAAAAGGCTAGAAAAGTAGGGCGCTTATAGCTATAAGCTCTTAGCTAAAATATTATGATGGATTCGAGCTGGTGGCTCGGATCCTTATTAGGGGCTTATTGCAATCTTATTGCATCCTATAAAGCGTAACTATAGAGGCACACTTAGGGCACGTTAGAGGCACATAAGATATATAAGCTAGCGAGGAGGCTTCTTTTAAGAGTCTTCTCTCTCTCCTCTATAGTTAATAATAAATCTATTAACGCTAGATTATAGAAGCTATTTAGGCTAGTCTATAACAATTATTAACTATTATAGTAACAACAATATAGATATAATAAACCCTAATAGCAATAATTAAATAAGTTAACTAAGCAATATATAGGAATTATAATTCCTTTAAAATAGAATAATATAGCAGGAGGTGTAGCTTACTAAGCTTTACTACTAAGCATTAATAATAAAAGTAGCTAGCCTTAATGTAACCTTAGTAACTATTATAGCAATAATAGCTATGCCTTACTATAAAAAACCTAAGCATAAGCTATTACCTATAGAAATGCTATATAATAGTAATAAAGCCACTTATTAAGCCTAGTAAAGCCTTATAGCTTATAAATTAAAGGCAAACTCTAACTTTATTAAAAGCAATTATAATAAGTGGTTCTTTATTTATTAAAACTTAGGGTCTAAGGTTTAGACCTATATAGCACCCTTCTTTAAATTAAGATATATATTTATATATATATTAAGCCGCTTTTTAGTATACCTTAATAGAATATATATAGACCTTTATAGAGAAAAGTGCGCTATCTTTAAGCTTAATTAGCTTAAGTAACGTGTAAATAAATAATTTACAGACTTTTATATTTATTTTAAATAGAAGCTAATCTTAATAGAAGGTATTAATTAAGTAAATACTATAAAACTTATAAAGCTCTATATAGCTTTAAATAAGTGTATATATAATTACTATATTAGCTATAATATACCTTATAATAATTACTATAAAGCTATAAAGCGTTACTAAAGCATTGCCTTTAATATTAACTCTTACTATTTAAAGGAATATATTAAAGCTTACTAATTAGGTTATAAGTTCTATAATATAGAGAGTAATATAGCTATAACTAAGGTTAATAATGCTGGCTTTATAACACCTCCTTATAATTAATATACCTTATAATATACTTTCTTTTAAGGTAAAACTAATAATAAAAAGAAACTAACCTATACTATATAGGTTTCTAAAATAGTTATTAATAAATACTATAAAGAGGGTTAATACTTACACTATAGAGTTATAGGCTATTAAATTAAAGAATACTAGCTCTATTTAATATATTCACCCCTACTGCCTACAGATATATATATCTATAAAATCTTTAATAAAGAGCTTATTAATAATAAATTAAGCGTTAACTTAAAAAAAGATAGCCCTACTATTTAAATTTTAGTAGTAGAGATATTAGCAGTAAATACACCTACTTTAGCTATTAACCTATATATTTAAATACTATATATAAAGTAATAAAAGACTATATAAAGAAACTACCCTTTCTCCTACCTCTCTTTTATAATAGATCTTTATTTATTACTATATAAGTAAATAGTAGATATAATAGCTTTACTGCTATAAATAAAAAGCTAGTATAATAGCTATATTTATAGCGCTTCTATTTATTATAACTATAATTATTAGTTATAGCTATAATATTAAATAATTTTCTATACTTATTTACCTTATATATATATATTACTTAACTTATTTATTTTATAGTAAACATTAATAGCTAAGTGTTTTCTATTATAGCCTATATTATCTTTAAACTATTTTATAACTATATTTTTAGCTCTCTATAGATATCTTAAAATAATATTACACTCCACTTTACTAAGAGGTGTTTTAAGGTTAATAAGCGTTTAAAACTAATTATTTATATAGTAGAAATATATACTATTATAATACCTACTATAGCTATTTTAAAATTAATCTACATTAGCTTAGCTTAATACGCTATATTATAATAAAAGCTAATATAACTCTTAGTAATAAGCTTAAGAGAAATTAATAACATTTTAGTAACTGCCTTAAAACCTCTTATTCTATTAGCTAATAAAATACTATAGTACCTATTACTTAATTTATATAATTTCTAAGACCTCTTTAGTAAAAAATAGATATCCTCTTTACCTCTTTATTAAGGTATTATAAACCACTATATATATCTTTAAAGGAACCTAAATAGCTCCCTTTTAGAGATCTTATAGGCGCCTCTATATAATATACTAAAGGACTAGCTACTAAAGATTTAGAAATAAATTATAGACTTAATAAATAAAGGCTAGATTTATATATTCTCTTTATTAGCTATAGTGCTAATACTTTTAGTATAAAAGGCAGGTAGTAGCTAACGCTTCTATATTAACTATTATACCTTTAATAAAGTTATAAATTAAGACTGTTACCTACTCCTACTAATAAAGGAGACTTTATGTTTTTTTATAGAAGCTTAGTAGTTTATTAAGTTAAATATATACACTGCCTTTTACTAGCTATAAGTGGCCTAAGGCAATAAATATTTAACTGCCTTTTATATATAATTTAGTCTCTTTAAATAGCTAGTATACCTATTTAGTTTAATAGGGGCTTTAGCTATATTTTAATATTATATTAATAATGCATTAAGAGATGCCTTTAAAGATTATACTACTATATACTTTAATAATATTTTAGTTTACTTTAATAGTATATAAAAGAACTATATTAAATATATATAAAAGGTTTTTACTTACCTTTAATAAATAGGCCTTTACTTAAATATTAATAAGTGTGCCTTTAGTATAAAAGAGATAAAGTACTTAGGGTTTATTATTTAAGTAAAATATATAGTACGCCTAAATTTAAAGAAGGTAGCGGCTATTTATAATTAATAGCCGCCTACTAAGATATATAGTGTCTATAGCTTCTTAGGTTTTATAAATTTCTATTATAAATTTATCCCTAACTTCTTAAATTTTATTAGCCCTCTTCTTATATTAATATAGAAAGGCGTGCTATTTATTTAGTTAAGTAAGTATAAGTAATTATTTTATTAGCTAAAGGCTGCCTTTATTTTATACTCTATTCTTATTTAGTAGGATCCTAACTATAAAACTATAGTAGAAGCTAATTTATTTAAAAAGGCGCTTAGTAGCTACCTCTCTTAATATAATAAGTTAGGTATACTACACTTAGTTATATATTACTTAGCGCGCTTATTAACGCTTTAAAGGAACTATATAATCTATAATAAAGAGCTTCTTAGTATTATCTTCTACTTTAAAGCGTAGTCTATAGAACTTTATAGTATTTTATACCTTTTTATAATTTTTACTAACTATAAAAATCTTAAATACTTTACTAGCCTATATAAGATATTTAAAAAATAAATATATTAAGTAAAGACACTCTCTCTCTTTAATTTTTAATTATATTACTAACTAGGCACCTTTATAGTGTAACTTAATACACTCTCTTACTATAAATAAAATAAGTAAGGTTTAGCTATAAAATATTAAGCACTATTTCCCTTAGTATTAATTATATACCTTAAAATACTAAATAAACCCTTAGTAGCTAGTAATTATAACTTATATAGCTTAATAGCTACCTTATCTATACCTACACTATATATATCTATATTATTTATAAATCTATACTTTAAGGACCTTTAGTTTTAAAGTATTATAATAAATAAATTATACTCTATTAAATAAAAGTTAGTTTAAGAGAGGGTATAATGTTTTTTATTTAAAGCTAATACTTAATAGTAAATAGAAAACTATACTATTAATATATATAGTGTATTATTATTTTATAGCTATATTTAGGTACTTTAATTTAAATCACTTACTACTACACTTATTTAATGTATATATAACTTACCTATACTAAGTTACCTTAATAAAAATACTATATTTTAAGTATTAATATATAAATACTATTAAAAAGGGATATTAAGAGATATAGTATACTTTATATAAAATTACTACTATTATAGTAAGTAGAAGAGTTAATAACTTTAATAAGGCTTATTATAGCTTATTTCTATATTAAATTATTATTAGTTATAGGTTTTAATAGACTTTATAACTAACTTACTAGTAGTAAATAAGGAATCTTTTAAATACTTTATAGTTATTATAGACTATCTCTTTAAATATATTTAGCTTAAGGCAATAACTAATATAGCTATTAAAGTATATATAAAGCGCTTCCTTTAATATTAGTAGTAGTTCTATAGGTTTCTATAAAGCATTATATTTAATTATAGCTTTAATTAAGTTAAGGGATTTTAAATAGCGCTTTACTTACTAATAGGAATTAAATAGCTACTATTTACATTATACTATTTATAAATAAATAGTAGTATAGAACGTGTTAACTAAGAAGTGTAAGCTATATTATATATTATTATTGCCTTCTCCTAAGACAATTAGCTTAAATATTTAGCTGCTTATTAGCTTATATTAAATAATTAGACATTTAGTATTATTAAAATAAGCGCTTACTATACGCTTTATAGCTATAATATTAAGCTCTTTTAATATAATCTACTTTTTATTAAAAGTTAAGTATTATTTAAGGGGTATATAGCACACTTCCTTAATTAAATCTATATAAGTACTTAATTAATATAAGCTACTATTAACTTTATATAATAGTAATAATAAAACGCAGTAAATTATAAGCGCTGTTTAGCTAAGCGCTTTATAATTAAAGATTAAGTTTAGCTTAACCTTTACTATATTAATATTAATTGCCTATACTATAAGTTAAATTAGGTTATAGTAAAATATACTATCTTAAATATATCTACACTACTTACTATATACTTAGATATTTTAAGCAATATTTACTTAGTTTTTTATATAGACTTTATTAAATATATAGTAATAGATCTATTACTTTTTTAAGTATATAAAGATTCTTAACTAAACCTATACTTAATTAATAATAATTCTAAGTAGATATATTTTAAATATAAAGTAAAGGAGATTCTATATATTTAAAATATATATAGCTATAGTAAGAATTATAATACACTTATTAAATAAATAGAATATACCTATTCTATATAAAAGCTATTAGAAAGTGTATATAATATATTTACACTATATAACTTTAAGTTATAATAGAGAGATATATATTATAATAATAGTTCTATTTTATTAAAATAGAAATTAATTTAAGGTTATTTATAACCCTTAATCTATTCTCTTAAAATAATACCTAACCCTTTATTTATTTCCTTTTAAGACCTTTTTTAACTATTTATTATTTATTAAAATCCTTTAAGTTATAATATTTATATTAGCCTTTATTAAGCTTTTAAGGGGTAAAGGCCTATAATTATATAATATAGTTATTAATAGTTTAATATAGTAGCATTAATTTATAGTTTATATAGTGTATTTAATATATATTTACTACTACTTAAAAGGGAGAGAGAGGGGATTATAATTAATAATTAAAGAGAGTTTTTAGGCTATAGTAGAAGTATAAGCTAGGGGTCTCCTTAGCTAAAGCAGCGTATTTATATACTACTTTAGTAATATTAATGCCTCTTTTAGCTGCCTTTTTAGCAGCCTTTAAGAGGTTTAGAAATTGCTAGCTAAGGTTAATAAATTTAAGGTATAGAATAATATAAGCGCCCTTTCTATTTAATATATTTTTTATAAAGATATATAGCATTTAAATAGTGTAATTAGCTTAGATCTCTATAACTATATTATAAATAGCGTAGTAAAGGGTAGTATTCTTTATAAATAAATACTTCTTTTAAAAGTATTTATATTGCTATTTCTTATAGAATAAGCAGGCCTTACCCTACTTTTATAAATAGTTAAATAGCTTATTTCTTACTATATATTTATAGTAGAATATATAGTATTTAATCTTTTACTCTTTAAATATAAAGGATTTATTATTTAAGTTACCCTTTACTTTATAGTAGTTAATTAGCTATAAGCTATATAAAAAAGGTAGAGAGAGAGAGGGTAAAGCAGTAGTAGTAAATATTTTATTAATATTAAATAAGTTAGTATTAAAAATTTACAATAACTATATCTATACTAATATAATAGTATAACTAAGGCATAAGGGTAAATAATAATATAAATATAAAGGCAATATATAAAATATAAAATAATAAATAAAAGGCTCTTTTTAAAACTTAAAGTAAAATATTTATTAAATAAAATAAATAGCAGAAAAATAGTAAGTAAGTAGTAAGGAGAATCTTAAAGAGGTTAAAGGGTATAAAGGGAGAGGAAAGAAAGGTAAATAGGTAATAGTATAAAAGGGGCTTTTATATTTATTTTATTAACTTAAGTAATTATAATAGGCTAGCACTTAGCTTACTCTTTATTTATTTAGTTTAGCTTATTATTATAATTATAAAACTAACTTATAATACTATAGCACTATTAAGCTTACTTCTAAATAACTATATATTAATATTATAAATAATATAAATTACTTATATAAGTATAGGCTAAAGATAGGTAGAGCTATAATACACCTACCTTACTATAAGTAAATACCCTTTTACACTTAATAAGTAGCTAATAGAGTGCGTAGGAGGGACCTATATAATAGATTTAAGCTAGTAGCTTAGATCTTTATTAAGGGCTTATTACAATCTTATTATATCCTATAAAGCGTAACTATAGAGACATACTTAAGGTACACTAAAGGTATATAAGATATATAAGCTAGCGAGGAGGCTCCTTTTAGGAGTCTCCTCTCTCTCCTCTATAGTTAATAATAAATTTATTAACGCTAGATCGCAGAAGCTATCTAGGCCAGTCCATAACAAATATCTATTTTTACGCTTATTATATATATATATACATGTATATTACATACATTATTACTAGCTTTTAACCTAAAGACCCTCTATAAGGTCTTTATAGAGATTAGGGTTAGGGTTATTATAAGGCCTATTAAAGGTCCTTATAGTAAATAAGGTCTCTTAAAAATAGCTGTTATTTTTAACACCTTCTTTAAAGAGATATTTTTAAAGCTAAAATAAAAAAAGGAATATTAAATTTAAAAACAAAATCTATATAAATCTAAATAAAATCATTTAAAAAAAAGGATAACTAATTTAAAAGGTTAAAAAGCAAGGCTCCTAGTAAAAGTTCAAAAAGGCTATAGTTAAATATAGTTAATTAAATAAAATTTATTATTAAAGTTAAAGGTTAATTTTAGTAATTATTTTAGTGATTGTTTTATATTTTTTAAGTGTTTTTATAAGGGTTTTAATGCCTTTAGCTAAGCATTAAGATTTATAGTAATTGCTATAGAGATTAAAGCCCTATAAGCTCTAAGAAAATAGCGTATAAGGGCATAGCTAAGGGCTTTATTAAGCTATTAGCTAGTATTTTCTTAGTATTTAAATAAGCTATTTTAGCTAGCTTAGCTAAAATTTATTGTTAATTATAATAAAATTTTAATAAAGTATACTTAATATAGCTGTAAAGTGTTAGATTATAGGCGGTCTTTATAGCGCTTTAGTTATTATAAAAAATCTAAATAGAGGGCTTTATAAAGGCCTTTAGCTCCTTAAAAATGCCCTCTAGCTACTAAAGCTCTTTAAAGGTCTTATAAATTATATTTGATTTAGCTTCTATAGTAAATAAAGCTATTATACTAGCTGTTTTACTCTTCTAACTTATAGGGCCGCTAGCTAGCTTAAATAAATATATATAAGTGGATTTAAAAGAGCTTCTATCTTTAGCAAAATTGCTATTATAAAACTTAACTAAGCTATAGTTAATAGCGTTATTTTTACTTAAATTTTTAAAGAGACCTTTATAAATTATAGTAAGGTTCTAAGTACTAAAGAGGTACTTTAGCAGGCTTTTTATAGTATTTAAATATTTTAAATAAGGACTAGCTAAGGCTATAGAAAGCTACTATAGTGTAAAAGTAATATTAAGCTTAGTAAGGAGCATTAAGTATATAATAGTCTTTATTATACTTTAATATTCTTTAATTTCTTAGCTTTTTAAGGGCTTAGTAAGCTGTGTTTATAAGACCTTTAGCTACATTAAAATTCTAACTGCCTTATAATTTTTTAGCTTAAAGTGTATTAAGGCCTCTTAAATATATTGTTTTTAGTGGATTTTTAAGACCTTATTTTTTTAATTACACTATATTTACACCCTTAAAAAGAATTTAATAAAGCCCCTATTTTCTATAGAGTAGGCTTTATATAAAGCCTTTTTAAGCTATTAAATATATTATAAATTTAGCTTTATAAAGAGGCAATTATTAATATAAGTAATAATAAACATTTTAGTTACTAAATTATAGAATATAGTAGGGTTAGATATAAAAGGGCTAAAACTAAGGCTTTTAAGCACTTTAGTTAACGTTTATTACCACTCTTTAAAGCTTTACTTTAAGCTATAAAGGGTCTTTTTAAGTATAATTATTTATCTTTTAAAAGCCCTATAGCTATAGCTTTTAGCTAATTTAGCTAAGTATAGATTTTACTTAATAAATTCTATAAAACCCTTTAGAATTATTATATAAATAAATTCTTTAAGGTAGCTATTTAAAAAAGCATTAATAAAGTCCACTTACTTTATTTCTTAGTTATTTTAAGCTGCTAAAGCTAGTAAGATTCACTAGCGAAGGGGAATACTAATAGCAATAAAAGTATCTATATAATCTAACCCTTTTATTTATATAAATCCTTTAGTAATAAGCTATACTTTATATTTAAAAGGATTATTTTCTTTATCTCTCTTTATTTTTAATATTAAGCGAATTTTTAGAACCTTCTAGTCTTTTAGGACTTAGTCTGCCTCTATAAATTTAAAGGTTTTAGCCTTTAAAAATTACTTAAATTCACTAAAAATCGCTTTAAGCTATTTAGCTTTATTTAGTAAATATAAAGCTTACTTTTAGGTCTTAGGCTTACTTTTAAGTATATTTTCTTTTACTTTAAGTTATACCTTATAGCAGATTTAATATATAAAAGCCCCTATATTAATATCTATTTTATCTAGATTTAAATCGATTTTTTCAGGCTTAAATTGCGTTAAATTTAGTGAATTTTAATTCTTAGGATTAAGGGCTTAGCTAAGCTTATTTCTAACTATTTAATTATAAGGTATAGAGTAATCCTTATTACTAAAAATAACCTTATTTAATTATTTTTCCCCCTTTAAAGAATTACTCTTTATTAAAAGATTAGAGGGTTTTAAATTTACCTTAGCCTTTTCTATAATTATAGAGGGTTTTAGGGCATTTTTATTAAGGAAATCCCCTTTTAAAGAGCTATTATTCTCTATAGAAAGCTTAGAGAGGCTACTAAAAATAAAGCCTATAGGTTCTATAATTCTAAAAAAGTTAGTTTTTATTATAAGCCTTTTAAAAGAAATGTATACTATATAGATCTTAAAACTTACTATAGTAAATAGCTTATTAAGTACTATTTTAAAGGCTAGCTTTTAAGCTTTAGGTCTTTTTTTAAAAGGAATTAAGACTTTATAATAAGAGCCTATAGCTTTAAAAGAGCTATAATTAAGTATAAAAGGCCTATTAAAGTTATTAGCTAATAATTATATTAGGCACGCTAATTTAGTTAAATTTACTAATAAATTTATAGAATTTATAACTAAAAAAAGGACGAAATTCTATAAAAATAACGGTAAACTAAACTAGTGTAGGGTAGCCTATAATCTATTTAAAATAATATAAATAAAACGCTTAGCTAATTTATTTTACTTATAAATATAAAGGGAAGAGGTTATAAATTTTATCCCCTTTTTAGCTAGCTAGCTCTATAAAGTAAAATTAATTTCTTTACCTTTATTAAAATATAAATATTTAAGGTAAGTACTAAACTTATTCTTTAAAGATTTAAAGAAGCTTTTAATAGCTAAAAATATAGTAAGTCCCTCTTTATTAAGTATTTATAAAACCTACTTAAATCTAGTTTTTTAGTTTATTAAAAATAAGTAGATTTACTATTTATTATAAAGGGTAGGGCTGATTTTTACTGTATCCCCTTTTAGCTTATTTAAAGCTTTAGAAGGGTTAGAAATTAAATTTTTACTAAGTCTTTTAACTACTTTAGTTTAAGTATAGATTAAGCAGTTAAAATCCTTATTTTTAATACTAATAAAATCTAATATTCCCTTAGCTAATAAGCTTATTTTCTTTAAAAGGTTAATCCTTAAATTCCCTAGCTAAATATATTAAATTCTAGCTAGTTTTAGTAAGTTTTAATATAAATTAAGCTTTAAAAGTTAACTTTTAGCACCTAAGCTTAACTTTTTAAGCCCTATAGGGCCTTTTTCTATAGCTCCCTATTAGGCTCTATTAAAGAATCTATAGGCCTTTTATTAAGGCGCCTATAGTTTTAAAGGCTCTAAAAGACCTTCTATTATTTTTAGGTCTTTTAAAGCCTTTAAAAATATAGTAAGAGGGTCTATTAAAGCCTATTATATCTCCTAAGAATTAAGCTTTAATTTAAGGGAATTAGGTGCTAAATTAAGGGAATAAAGGACTTAGCTTAAGGCTATAAGTATTAAGGAAGAAGGGGCTATAGTATTAAAGGGTTTTAAATTAAAATCCCTTAATTCTTTAATTTTAATAGCTTCTTTAGTCTATAAAGGCTCTTAAAGAGGGATTTTAACCTCTATAGGGTAGCTAAAAACTTAATAGTTAAAATAACTATTATAGTAGCTATAAAAGCTATTAAGTGATTTTAAAAGGGATATATATAAATCTTTTATTTAAAAGAAAAAGCTATGTTTCTTAATATTTAAAAGACTAATATAAGACCTATTAGCTAAATATAGAGCATTTTTATTTATATATTCTTCTATTAAATAGTGCTTTAATTTACTAACTATATTTATATTTAAATCTAAAAAATATAGTGTATCTTAAAGAATTAAAGGCCTATATTTATTAGGATTTTACTAATAAAGTATTAGAAATTTAGCTTTTCTATATCTTTTAAAATATATAGGTCCTCTATTAATAAAGATAGGCTTAGCTTCTCCCTTTTTATAAAGAATATAGCTTATAAAGTGCTTTTTAAAATTAATTAAATACACTATAAAGCCTATATTATAAAGAAGGGAGTTCTTTATTACTTTATAATTAAAATTGAAGGCTTTAGAAGGTTTTTTATTCTTTAGGTCTTTTTTAGTATTAGTAATAATGCTAGAATCACTAAAATTAGTAGACTTACTGCTAGCACTAAGGCTATTAGGTCTGCTAAAAAGCTTTAAAAAGCTATTAGTAAGGTTAAAATTACTTAGTATAAATACGCCCTTTTAAGCCTTATTCTTATCCTTTTTAAAGGATTTCTTAGGCTAGATTTTACCTTTCTTTTTATTAAAAGAGAACTTAAAATTTCCTTTATTTTCTTAAGGGTTATTTTTTTTATTATTCTTATTTTTATAAGAATTAAGGGTTTTATTTTCTTTAAAGCCCCTATTGTTACGGGACGGAATTCCTCACATAAAAGGAGGATTCCTAAGAACATAAGTAGAAAGGCAACTTTATTACTATATATAACTATGCACCTATTTATAACTTATGTATGTTCTCTTTTATAATTCCTCTTATAATTGTTTATAATGCATTTTATAAGTTATAAATACCTACGCTTTACGTGCTGTATTTAGTGTGTAATAGGTAGTAGTAATTGCTATTTCTTTTATATACACTAAATTATAAACGTAAAAGCTAACTACTTATATATTAATAACTAAAGAAGACTAATAGGCTTAAAACGTTAGGCTAGTAACTCTAAGCCTCTCTCTAATTACTTAGAACTAAATCTAATAAACGCATTAACTCTAGGCATTCTATAAAGATTTCCTAGAGTTTTAATATTATAAGAAACCTTTTCTCTCCTAAAAAGATACTAAGAACCTTAAAACTTTTATAAGATACTAATTTATAAACGGTAAGCTATAGATCTAGCCTAAGCCTATCTAAGTTAATTAACCCTACTATTAGAATTCTATAGACAGCCCTTTTATTAATAAAGAACTAAAAACTGTAAAAAGAATAATAAATTAAGCGGAAAAGTTTAGACTTTTAAATCTCTTTAAACTAAAAAACAGTCCCTTAAACTTGCTATAAGCCTCTTTCCCTATTAATAGGCTAAGCACCCCCTTTTCTATAGAAACCTTCTAAATTAAATAAAAAGATATATTAATAGAGGATAACTGTAATGCTAGTGAGAGGGGACTGTTAAAGACCTTAAGATTTAATTTACTTTTACTAGGAGAGAATCCTTATAGCTTTTCCTCTAAAGGAGGGTATATAAATATAAACACTTAAGTAATTTCCTTTAATTCTACGCTAGCCTTTACTAGCTAGGCTTAGGAGAAGGCTTTAATATCTATTAAGCTAAAACTAGCTTCTATAGAAATCTCCTAAAATAAAGTAATCTCTTTTTTAAAAGAGAAATTTAAATAATAAGACCTTTATATTAAATAAACTAATGCTAATATAATAGAGAATTTCCGGCGTATAATAGCGGAATTTTAAATTAAAAACTAACGCACTTTAGCAAACATCCGCTTACTAAGCTAATAAAACCTTAAATCTTAATTTATAGGGCCGCTACTAACTAGTAACCCCCCTTAAAAAGGACTAGGTATTTATTATAATAAGGTAATAACTAACTATAAAGAAAACCCTTTACAATAGGCTTCTATAAATAACGCTAAAAGGTTGGCGTCTTCCTTCTAATATTAGAAGACCCGCTTAAACCACTAACTAATAGTGGACTTTAACTAAGAATACCTTAATATATATATTCCACGTCCTAGGGAATAAAGTTAACGCTTTAATAAGCAAATATTTTAATGTCTATTAGCACACTATAGTTAGCCTCCGCTTTCTATTGTAGAAGAACTAGCTATAATAGTTAGGTACTAAGGAACCTCTACCCTAGCACTTAATACCTATAATAGGTATCTTAATACCTTATAGAAGATAGAGGATATTAGGTATTTTAACTCTAAGACTAACTCTAAAGATATTAATAATAAGGCTATCTACTATAAAGGGAAGGTAGCTATTTTTAGTAATATAAACCTTTAAGTCTAAGCAGTGAAGAACTACTATAGTTATATAACCCTAAATTATTAAAATTAAATCTAACGCTAAATTTAGTACTTATTTTAAAGACTAGCGCTAACTTAGTATAGATAGCATTTTAATAACTAAGAGTAGACAATAATTTTTAGCAATTTTAACTTAGTTTTCTATATAGTTTAGAAGGAGTTTAGCATTAAGGTTTAAGATGCTATAGCTTAGCTTAATTAAGCTAAATTCTTTAAGGACAATATAGTTAGCACTATATCCCTTAAGGACTTTATAGTAAAGGTTTTCTATTATATATAAGCTAATAGCAAATCTAATAACTTCTAGCTATTAGTCTAACTTCGCTTTAAGTTATATATAGAACTTTAATAACTTTACCCTCCTCTGTTAGAAATAGATCAATATAATGTATATATTGACCTTATTAACAGCAAAAGACACGACCTTTAAGATGCACTTTAAGAAGCTAAAAACTATAGAAAGACTAAGAAGATAAAAATAGAGATTAGCATTAACCTAGCTATAAAAGTATTTAATAAGGATAAGGATCTGGAATATCTTAATAATAATATAAAGATCTATTAAAATTAATAAAATCCTAAAAGCAATTTAAAAGGACAAACCTTTAGCTTATAATAGTATAATAATAGTTTTTAAAATTAAAGATATAGCCTATAACAGTAAGAATACTGTAGCACTTAATATCCTTTGCAAAATTGTAACTATTTAAATTAAGGATATTAATATATACCTCTATATAACTATTTAAGTAAGAGGCATTTCTGCCCTTATTTAAACAATAGTAGCCCCCTTTAAAATAGATAGTAGCTAGGCACCCTATTTACCTTAAGGGGACTCCCTTTAAAAGAGGTAGAAATAAATAGCCTTAACCTATAGCTACTATAGTCTAGCCTAGGCAAACTGTAATTTAGCAGTAGATATAACTTAAAGTTTTACTAAAAATAGAAGGCTGACAGTAAACTAGTGTATTTTATTATAGATAGCAAGGGTTTTAATTCTATAGCTAAAGAGGCTAAACTTAAAGCCTTAGGATACTACTTTGTGAAAGAAGGAGAAATTATTAATAAAGATAACAGTGAACAGTTTAATTTCGTCAAAGTGAATTTCGTAAATATATACTTAACTATTACTAACCTATTGCACTATTGTAAGATACCCTTAATTATTATTACTAAAGCGCTAAACCTTTTAACCTATAATCTCTTAGTAACTATAAAAACAGCAATGCCTAGTAAGATGCCTATATTAGCTTTAGAACTAGATAATAACTATATAAATACCTACATCACTTACATTAACATAAAGAACCACCCTAAGGCACCCCTAGCAATTGCAAAGCCTAGTAGTGGAATTACTAGTGGCTAAGTTATAGAGGTAGTTATTTGCCTAAAGCAGCTTAAAGTTAATAGGAAAATAAAAGCCTTAATATACCTTAAGATACTAGTATATTTTAATAATAAAGGCAAGGGACATAAAATCTGCTTAGATACCGGAACCTCCTCTATCTTAATTAATAAAGAATAGCTTAAGCAAAACAGCTACAATATTAAATAGGGCACTTAGAACCCTAAAACGGTAAATAGCGTGAATTCCTTATTCCCTATCACTAAAACGGCGATATTTAACTTTTATATTCCTAGCACTGTAAGAGGCACTTAGGTTTCTAGCCACTTTATAGTCACTGTAGACGTTATAGATAACCTTACACCCTGAATGCTTATTAGCATAAAATTTATATACAATTACAGCGTGCGAATTGATTTTATTAATCCTAGCATAACTTTCTGTATAGTCCACAGTATAGCAGTAGAGGGATGAATCTTTAGCGCACTATAAAAACAGAGAATATCGCTGTTTTCTTTTACAGGTTAATCGTACGTTTCATGCTCTATACCTCGCTTCCCTGTTTTATCTAATAAGATCCTTAAAGCGTGTATAATGCCACATATTAATTTTCTTTTCTCTAGCATATAGAAATAGCCGGTGTCTACTATAATATATAGTTTTCTACAATTTCACATTTTTATTTTACTTAATACACAGACTAGCCGGTATCTACTGCAATGTATGGTTTTCTGCGATTTTACATTTTCATTTCACTTAATACACAGACTAGCCAGTGTCTACCGCAATGCATAGTTTTGCAATTTTCTTTCTACCTATAAACAGTCTAAGACAGACTTATCTCTTACGCGCCCTAGACCTATTATAGAACGGAATTCCTTACATAAAAGGAGGATTCCTAAGAACATAAGTAGAAAGGCAACTTTATTACTATATATAACTATACACCTATCTGTGACTTATATGTGTTCTCTTTTATAATTCCTCTTATAATTATTTATAACGCATTCTATAAGTTGTAAATGCCTACGCTTTACGTGCCGTATCTAGCGCGTAACACCTATATATAGATTTTTTAAAGCTTATAGCTTTATAATTTAAAGCTTTAGCTATAGTAGAGCTTTTATCTCACTACTTTTCTAGTAGATCTGCTATTAAAAATTATAAATTTAGTGCCTCTATAGACATCCCTAAGGCTCTATTAGTCCTTATAGTAAATTATTACCTTTCTACCTATTAAGGAAAAGTAGATTTTAATGCTTATAAATATTAATTTACTTAATTTATAGGTTCTATAAAAATGCTAAAAATTATTAGTTTAGTTAGTAAATTATTAAATAAAGTATTAAAAGGCTTTAAAGATCCTTTAAAGCCTTAAAAATTTAAGCTATAAAATTAGAAATATAAAGAGCTATATTATATTTTAGCACTTTAAAAATACTGCCTTTTTAAAAGGCTAAAGGCTTTTACTAGGTCTTATTACTAAATTATAGCAGCTTAAGGGCCCTTAAAATAGCTATCTCTTAAAAGTATAAGAATAATAGCTTAGTTAAGATTACTAAAATTACTAGAAAATCCCTTAGAATTATTTAGAAAATTAAGTATTCCTAAAGCCTTAAATTAAATTACTAAGGCTTATTTCTATTAATTATAATTTTCTAGTCCCTTTAGCTTTATAGCCTTTAAGAAGCTATAAACCCTTTTATTAAATTCTTTAATAATAGAGTTATTATAGGAATTTAATATATTAAAAGCCTTATTTTAGCTTACACTCTCACTAAAATTAGGATCTTTTAATAATGTATTTACTAGTTTATTTATTAGGTTATTAGCTATAGTTATAGCTAAATTTTCTTATTTTTATAAAATATTAGAGATATTATTATTTTAAGCAGTAATTTATTAGTTTATAGAATTAACTTAAACTTACTTTTAGCTCTTAATTTAAGGCCTTAAGTTTATAGAGTCTATAGCTACTAAATTATAAAGAAAGGAAAAGCTTTATAAAGTAGAAATTTATAAAAACAAATGCCTATAAAAGCTTTTATTTATAAGTCTTAGCCTTTAAAAATAAAAATATTTCTAAGGCCTTTATAAAAGGAAAGCTTTTATAATGTTTTCTTTTTATAAAGGGGAATACCTTTATACTCTTTTTATAGAAATAGGAGTTTTCTATATCTTTTCCTTTTTATAAAAGTAGAAATATTTCTATAATTTATAGATTTTATTTTTATAAAAGTAGAATTTCTTTTATACTGTATTTCTCTTTATTTTGTGATGGGCTAGGTCTTTGACCTAGCCTAGCTTAGCCTGCAGCTGGCGGCGGTTGCCAAGCCCTGCGTACAACCGGCAATATAAGTGTTAATTGACTAGAGACCCGCAACTCTAATTAATACGTATCCTTTTGTCCTAGCTAACTAATGCAGCTGGCACGCAGCTAGTAAAGGATATGCTAACCCCACTATATCTACGCCTAACACTTACAATGGCTTAATCGGGCTAGACTATAACAGTTAATTAAAGTTCTAGGTTATAGGTTTGAGTCCTGCTAGCTATATGTAGTTATAACAGGCGTAGCAGGGACTTAGCTTAGGCTTATAAGACCTAATTAGGCAATAAATAGGTCTTAGGGGATGTGTGGGTATTGCTTAGAGGGTAGAGGCATGTAGGGCTAGTGGGGCGTTGTAGGGCCCTAGCGGGGAGCTATATAATAGGCTAGGTCTTTAACCTAGCCTAGCTTAGCCTGCAGCTAGCGGCGGTTGCTAAGCCCTGCGTATAACTAGCAATATAAATGTCAATTAACCAGAGACCCGCAACTCTGATTAATATATATCCTTTTGTCCTAGCTAACTAGTGTAGCTGGCACGCAGCTAGCAAAGGATGTGCTAACCCCACTATGTCTGCGCCTGACACTCACGATGGCTTAATCGGGCTAGACCATAACATATTTTATAGAAAGGGAGACTTTTTTTAGTAAATTTATTCTATTTTTATAGAAGGAATAATAGCTTCTAAGTCTTTCTTTAGGTCTATACCTTAATGTAGAAAATTTAAATAATTTTTAGTAAATTTTCTCTTTATTTTATAAAATTTAATAAATTTTTTAATACTTAAAAAGTACTTTTAAGCTTATAATTTATTAAAAATAAAGGGTTTATAAAGGCTTTTACCCTTTAAAATACTAAGGTAATAAGGCTTAGTAAGCTAATAGTTAAAAGGTTTTTATAGCACTATAGTAGTTACTATAGGCTTTATTTTTATATTAAAAGCTTAATATACACTTTTTAGTATATAAAATATACTAAATTTTAGCTTATAAAATATAAGTAAATTTTCTTAGATTTTATTTAATTTATTTAATATTATAAATGGTAGGTTTAATTAATAGTTTATATAGTTATAGGTAGCTATAAAGAGATAAGTGTTTTTCTTTATATATTTACTAAGCTTATTAATAGATTTATATAACTAATAAAGGCTTATAAGCTACTTTTTATTTTTTATAAAATTTATTTATATAGAAAAATAAAAAAATAAACTTATAGCTATATAACTAATTTATTAATATATATACTAAAAATTTTACTTAATAAAAATCTATATATAAAAAATTCCTAAAAATCTAAAAATTAAGAAATTTATATAAAAAAATTCCCTTTACTTTAGTAATAATAAAACTCTTTATATTTCCTTTTTATAACCCTTAATCCTTATATAATTTAATTTTAAAGACCTTTTATTTCCTTCTTTAAAGTAGCCTATAGGTTATATAACTTAAGGCCTTATAGCTATTAAGTAATATAGCTTAAATCTTTAATTAAAATTTAGTTAGTATACTTTATTACTATAAAAATTAATTACTAAAGCTAATAGTTTATTAGCTTTTTAATTAAATATATATTAGCTATTAAAGTATATAATTAAAGGTAAAAAGGCTAGAAAAGTAGAGCGTTTATAGCTATAAACTCTTAGCTAAAACGTTTATTTTTACGCTTACTATATATATATATATATATATATTACACGCACTGTCGCTAGCTTTTAACCTAAAGACCCCCTATAAGGTCTCTATAGAGGTTAGGGTTAGGGTCGTTATAAGGCCTGTTAAAGGTCCTTATAGTAGATAAGGTCTCCTAAAAATAGCTGTTATTTTCAACACCTTTAATATAAGAACTATAAAATTAGTTATAAAGGGCTTAATACTTTATAAAGATTAACCTTAAATCTAGATTCTACCTTATTTAAATTACTAAAGAATATAAATAGAAAATAGCTTTTTAATATAAATATAGCTTATTTAAATATTTAGTTATGCCTTTTAGGTTAATAAATGCCCTAGCTACCTTCTAGGCCTTAATAAATTACATTTTCCAAGACCTTATTAATACTAGGCTATTAGTCTATATAGATAACCTCCTTATTTATACTAAAAGCTTAAAAAAGCATAATAAGCTAATTAAGGAAGTGCTTAATAGGCTTTTAAAGTATAACCTAGCGGTTGCCCTTTATAAGTGCTACTAAAGAGTAATACAGTTAAAGTTTCTAAAATATAATATATTTATAGAAGGAATCTTAATATTAGATTTCAAGACCTTATATATAAAGGACTAGTAGGCCTTTATAACTTTAAAGGAGGTATAGAAGTTTATTAGCTTTATTAACTTTTACTACTACTTTATTAAAAACTTCTTAAAGATTATAAAGCTATTAATAAACTTTATTAAGCTTAATTAAAAGATATAGGCTTAGTTATTTAATATATAGTAAGTATTTAACTCATTAAAGGCCTCCTTCTCCTTAGCACCAGTCTTAATATACTTTAATCTATTAAAACTAATAATTATAAAAGTAAATACATTAAACTTTACATTAAGCAGCGTCTTTTTATAAAGAGGTCTTAATAATAAGCTATACTTTATTGCCTTCTACTTTTAAAAGCTATTCCTAGCTAAAATAAATTATAAAATTTATAATAAAAAGCTCTTAGCTATTATTAATTACTTTAAGAAATAGAGATAATATTTAAAGGGAGCTATATATTAAATTAAAGTATTTTCTAACTATTATAACCTTAAATACTTTACTAAAGTTAAAGTCCTTAATTACTAATAAGCTAAATAGTTATAAAAACTGTTTAACTATAACTTTATTATTATTTATTAGCTAGGTAAAAAGAATAATAAAGCTAATATACTATTATAATTACTTTAGCATTAACTTAAAAAAAGGAGAGAAAATAATTAGTCTATAATAACTATATTAAAAGAAAAGCACTTTACCCCTTTACTATTAATTATATTTTATTATATTAATAATTTCTTTATTTTTTAATAAAACTTAGCCTTTATAATTTAAATTAAAGAAGCAAGACTTTTAAATAAAGAGTATTAAGTAAGTCTTTAGAACCTTAAATTAAATAAATACTTAATAATTAAAGATAGAATAATTTACTAGAAATAATGTCTTTAGGTACTTAAGTTAATATAATTAAAGGTTATAACCTTAAAGCATAACTTAAAGGTTGCTAAATATATAAATATAGATAAAACTATTAAGTTTATTACCTATAACTTTTAATAGCTAGAATTAGAGCTAATAGTTAAGGAATATATATAAAGCTACTTAGAATACTAATGTAATAAAATACCTTAATATATCTTTTATAAGCTATTATAACTATTAAAGCTTTACTATAAGCTATAGTAATTTATTATAATAGACTTTATTATAGAACTATTAGTATTTAATAGATATAACTTAATTTAGGTTATAATAAACCCTTTTATAAAAATAGCCTACTTTATACTGCTAAAAGTTAATAGTAAAAAGATAAAGGACCTCTTAAAAATCTTTATAAAGGAATATTAAAGGCACTATAGTATTCTATTAAATATTATATTAAACTATAACTTAAGATTTATATTTAAACTTTAAAAGGACTTCTTTAAGTTTATAAAAGTAAAGAGTAAAATAAGTATGGCCTTCTACCTTTAAATTAATAGTTAGATAGAATATATTAATTAAATCCTAAAAATATACCTTTAAGCCTTTATAAATTATAAGATATTTAATTAGGAAGATTTACTACTAATAGCTAAGTTTATTTATAATAACTTATTATTATTTATATTAAATATAACCCTATTCTTTACTAACTATAGGTATTACTTAGCAGTGTATAACCCTTTATTAAGAGCCCCCTTTAACTTAAATAGCTGCTTATATATATATTAAATAATATAAGTATATAATAAAGTAAAGAAGTAACTTACTAAAAGCTAGTAATAAATAAAGGAATAGATAAATAAAACATATAAAACCCTTTTAGAATATATAGAAGGCTAGTTAATTATACTTAATATAAAGAATATTTATATAAAATAATTTATAAAAAAGCTTAATAAAAAAATACTTAAGCCCTTCTATATATTAAAGGTAATTTTAAATACTACACTTTAGTTATTACTACTAAAGAAATAATATATTTATAACTCTTTTTATATTTTTTTTATTAAACCTTTTTATATAGAAAAGATAGTTAACTTAAACTAAATTTTAAAGGAGATTAAGTTTATTAAGGCTAAAGACTTTTAAATAAAGGAAATATAAGATATTTAAACTATTAATAATAATATTAAGTACTTAGTAAAATAGAAAGAATAGTTTATAAAGAAGTATTAAACTTAGAAATTATATAAGCACTTTATTAGGGATAGAGCTAGAGCTTTGCTCTACTAATTTATAATTAATAACCTAAGTAAGCCTTATAATTTAATGTAATGGATTCGAGCTAGTGGCTCGGATCCTTATTAAGGGCTTATTGCAATCTTATTGCATCCTATAAAGCGTAACTATAAAGGCACACTTAGGGCACACTAAAGGTATATAAAATATATAAGCTAATAAGGAGGCTCCTTTTAGAAGTCTCCTCTCTCTCCTCTATAGTTAATAATAAATCTATTAACGCTAAATTATAGAAGCTATTTAGACTAGTTTATAATAATTATTAACTATTACAGCGATAATAACGTAAATATAATAAACCTTAATAGCAATAACTAAATAAGTTAACTAAGTAATATATAGGAATTACAATTTCTCTAAGATAAAATAATATAGTAGGAGGCGTAGCTTACTAAGCTTTACTACTAAGTATTAATAATAAAAGCAGCTAGCCTTAATATAACCTTAATAACTACTATAGCAGCAATAGCTACGCTTTACTATAAAAAACCTAAGTATAAGCTATTACCTATAGAAACGCTATATAATAGTAATAAGGCTGCTTATTAAGCTTAATAAAGCTTTATAGCTTATAAATTAAAGGCAGACTCTAACTTTATTAGAAGTAATTATAATAAGTAGTTCTTTATTTATTAGAACTTAAGGTCTAAGGTTTAGACCTATATAGCACCCTTCTTTAAATTAAGACATATATTTATATATATATTAAGCTGCTTCTTAGTATACCTTAATAGAATATATATAGACCTTTATAGAGAAAAGCATGCTATTTTTAAGCTTAATTAACTTAAGTAGTGTATAAATAAATAATTTATAGACTTCTATATTTATTTTAAATAGAAGCTAATTCTAATAGAAGGTATTAATTAATTAGATACTATAAAACTTATAAAGCTCTATATAGCTTTAAATAAGTATATATATAATTACTATATTAGCTATAATATACTTTATAATAATTACTATAAAGCTATAGAGCGCTACTAAAGCATTGCCTTTAATATTAACTTTTACTATTTAAAAAAATATATTAAAGCTTACTAATTAAGTTATAAGTTCTATAATATAAAGGGTAATATAGCTATAACTAAGGTTAATAGTGCTAGCTTTATAATGCCTCTCTATAACTAATACACCTTATAATATACTTCCTTTTAAAGTAAGACTAATAATAAAAAGAAACTAACTTATATTATATAGGTTTTTAAAATAATTATTAATAAGTACTATAAAGAGGGTTAATACTTATACTATAGAGTTATAGGCTATTAAATTAAAGAATACTAGCTTTATTTAGTATATTTACCCTTACTGCTTATAGGTATATATATCTATAAAATCTCTAATAAAGAGCTTATTAATAATAAGTTAAGCGCTAACTTAAAAAAAGATAGCCCTACTACCTAAGTTTTAGTAATAAAGATATTAATAGTAAATGTACCTACTCTAGCTATTAGCCTATATATTTAAATGCTATATATAAAGTAATAGAAGACTATATAGAGGAACTACTCTTTCTCCTACCTCTCTTTTATAATAGATCTTTATTTATTACTATATAGATAAATAGTAAATATAATAGCTTTACTATTATAAATAAAAAGCTAGTATAATAGCTATATTTATAGCGCTTTTATTTATTATAACTGTAATTACTAATTACAGCTATAACGCTAAATAATCTTCTACACTTATCTACTTTATATATATATATTACTTAACTTATCCGCTTTATAATAGACGTTAATAGCTAAGTATTTTTTATTATAACCTATATTATCCCTAAACTATTTTATAACTATATTTTTAGCTCTTTATAAATGTTTTAAAATAATATTACACTTTACTTTACTAAGAGGTATTTTAAGATTAATAAGCGTTTAGAACTAGTTATTTATATAGTAAAAATATATACTATTGTAATACTTACTGTAACTATCTTAAGATTAGTCTACGCTAGCCTAGCCTAATACACTATATTATAATAAGAGCTAATATAACTTTTAGTAATAAACTTAAAAGAAATTAATAATATTTTAGTAACTACTTTAAAACCTTTTATTCTATTAACTAATAAAATACTATAGTACCTACTACTTAACTTATATAATTTCTAAAACTTCTTTAGTAAAAAATAAGTGTCCTTCTTACCTCTTTATTAAGGTATTATAAACCACTATATATATCTTTAAAGGAACCTAAATAGCTCCCTTTTAAAGATCCTATAGGCGCCTTTATATAATATATTAAGGGACTAGCTACTAGAGATTTAAAAATAAATTATAAACTTAATAAATAAAGGCTAGATTTATATATTCTCTTTATTAGCTATAGCGCTAATACTTTTAATATAGAAGGTAGGTAGTAGCTAATGCTTTTATATTAACTATTACGCCTTTAATAAGGTTATAAATTAAAACTATTACCTACTTCTACTAATAAAGGAGACTTTATATTCTTTTATAGAAGCTTAGTAGTTTACTAAGTTAAATATATACACTACCTTTTACTAGCTATAAGTAGCCTAAGGTAATAAATATTTAACTACCTTTTATATATAATTTAATCTCTTTAAATAGCTAGTATACCTATTTAGTTTAGTAGGGGCTTTAGCTACGTTTTAATATTATATTAATAATATATTAAAAGACACCCTTAAAGATTACATTACTATATACTTTAATAATATTTTAGTCTACTTTAATAGTATATAAAAGGATTATATTAAGTATATATAAAAGGTTCTTACTTACCTTTAATAAATAGGCCTTTACTTAAATATTAATAAGTATACCTTTAGCGTAAAAGAGGTAAAGTACCTAAGGTTTATTGTTTAAGTAAAATATATAGTACACTTAAATTTAGAGAAGGTAGTGGCTATTTATAATTAATAGCTACCTATTAAAATATATAGTGTTTATAGCTTCTTAGGTTTTATAAATTTTTATTATAAATTTATCCCTAACTTCTTAAATCTTATTAGCCCTTTTCTTATATTAATATAAAAGAGCGCGCTATTTATTTAGTTAAGTAAGTGTAAGTAATTATTTTATTAACTAAAGGCCGCCTTTATTTTATACCCTATTTTTACTTAATAAAATCCTAACTATAAAACTATAGTAAAAGCTAACTTATTTAAGGAGGCGTTTAATAGCTACCTCTCTTAATATAATAAGTTAAGTATACTACACTTAGTTATATATTACTTAGCGTGCTTATTAGCGCTTTAAAGGAACTATATAATCTATAATAAAGAGCTTTTTAGTATTATCTCCTACCTTAAAGTATAGTTTATAGAACTCTATAGTGTTTTATACCTTTTTATAATTTTTACTAACTATAAAAATCTTAAATACTTTACTAGCCTATATAAAATATTTAAAAGATAGGTATACTAAGTAAAGACACTCTCTCTCTTTAATTTTTAGTTATATTATTAACTAAGCACCTTTATAGTGTAACTTAACGCACTCTCCTGCTATAAATAAAATAAATAAGGTTTAGCTATAGAATACTAAGCACTATTCCCCTTAGTATTAATTATATACTTTAAAATGCTAAATAAACCCTTAGTAGCTAGTAATTATAATTTATATAGCTTAATAGCTACTTTACCTATACCTATATTATATATACCTATATTATTTATAAATCTATACTTTAAAAACCTTTAGTTTTAAAGCATTATAGTAAATAAGTTATACTTTATTAAATAGAAGTTAGTTTAAAAGGGGGTGTAATATTTTCTATTTAAAGCTAATACTTAATAGTAAATAGAAAACTATACTATTAATATATATAATATATTATTATTTTATAGCTATATTTAAGTGCTTTAATTTAAACCACTTACTACTACACTTATTTAATATATATATAACTTATCTATATTAAGTTACTTTAATAAAAATACTACATTTTAAGCATTAATATATAAGTACTATTAGGAAGGGATATTAAGAGATATAGTACACTTTATATAGAATTACTACTATTATAATAGATAAAAGAGTTAATAACTTTAATAAAGCTTACTATAGCCTATTTTTATATTAAATTATTATTAGTTATAGGTTTTAATAGACTTTATAACTAACTTATTAACAATAAATAAGGAATCTTTTAAATACTTTATAGTTATTATAGACTATCTCTTTAAATATATTTAGCTTAAAGTAATAACTAATATAGCTACTAAAGTGTATATAAAGCACTTCCTTTAATATTAATAGCGGTTTTATAGGTTTCTATAAAGTATTATATTTAATTATAGCTTTAATTAAGTTAAAGGATTTTAAATAACGCTTTACTTATTAATAGAAACTAAATAGCTACTATTTATATTATATTATCTATAAATAGACAGTAGTATAGAATATATTAACTAAGAAGTATAAGCTATACTATATATTATTATTACCTTCTCTTAGAATAATTAGCCTAAATATCTAGCTACTTATTAGCTTACATTAAATAATTAAATATTTAGCGTTATTAAAATAAGCGTTTATTATACGCTTTATAGCTATAATATTAAGCTCTTTTAATATAACCTACCTTTTACTAAAAGTTAAGTATTATCTAAAGGGTATATAATATACTTCCTTAATTAAATCTATATAGGTACTTAATTAATATAAGCTACTATTAACTTTATATAATAATAATAATAAAACGTAGTAAATTATAAGCATTATTTAGCTAAGCGCTTTATAGTTAAAGACTAAATCTAGCTTAATCTCTACTATATTAAAATTAACTGCCTATACTATAAATTAAATTAAGTTATAGTAAAATATACTATTTTAAATATATCTATACTACTTACTATATATTTAAATATTTTAAGCAATATTTACTTAGTTTTTTATATAAACTTTATTAAATATATAGCAATAGATCTATTACTCTTTTAAGTATATAAAGATTCCTAATTAAACCTATATTTAATTAGTAATAATTTTAGGTAAGTGCATTTTAAATATAAAGTAAAGGAGATCCTATATATTTAAAATATATATAGCTATAGTAAAAATTATAATACACTTATTAAATAGGTAGGATATACTTATTTTATATAAAAGCTACTAAAAAGTATATATAATATATCTACACTATATAACTTTAAGTTATAATAGAGAGATATATATTATAATAATAGTCCTATTTTATTAAAATAGAAATTAATTTAGGATTATTTATAACCCTTAATTTATTTTTTTAAAATAATACCTAACCCTTTATTTATCTCCTTTTAGGACCCTCCTTAACCACTTATTATTTATTAAAATTCTTTAGGTTATAATACTTATATTAGCCTTTATTAAGCTTTTAAGGAGTAAAGGCCTATAATTATATAGTATAGTTATTAATAGTTTAATATAGTAGTATTAATTTATAGTTTATATAGTGTATTTAATATATATTTACTACTACTTAAAAGGGGAAGAGAGGGGATTATAATTAATAATTAAAGGGAGTTTTTAAGCTATAATAGAAGTGTAAGCTAAGGGTCTTTTTAGCTAAAGTGGTGTATTTATATACTACCTTAGTAATATTAATACCTCTCTTAGCTACCTTTTTAGTAGCCTTTAGGAGGTTTAAAAATCGCTAGCTAAGGTTAGTAAACTTAAGGTATAAAATAATATAGGCGCCCTTTTTATTTAATATATTCCTTATAAGGATATATAGTATTTAAATAGTGTAATTAACTTAAATCTCTATAACTATATTATAAATAGTATAGTAAAGGGCAGTATTCTTTATAAATAAATACTTCCCTTAGAAGTATTTATATTATTATTTTTTATAGAATAAGTAGGCTTTACCCTACTTTTATAAATAGTTAAATAGCTTATTTCTTACTATATATTTATAGTAAAATATATAGTATTTAATCTTTTACTCTTTAAATATAAAAAATTTATTACTTAAGTTACCCTTTACTTTATAGTAGCTAATTAATTATAAACTATATAAAGGAGGTAAAAGGAGAGAGGGTAAAGTAGTAGTAGTAAATATTTTACTAATATTAAATAAGTTAGTATTAAGAATTTATAATAACTATATTTATATTAATATAATAATATAACTAAGGTATAAAGGTAAATAATAATATAAGTATAGAGGTAATATATAAGATATAAAATAATAGATAAAAGGCTCTTTTTAAAACTTAAAGTAGAATATTTATTAAATAAAATAAATAGTAGAAAAATAGTAAGTAGGTAGTAAAGAGAATTTTAAAGAAATTAAAGAGTATAAAGAGGGAGGAAAGAAAGGTAAATAAGTAATAGTGTAAAGGGGGCTTTTATATTTATTTTACTAACCTAAGTAATTATAGTAAGCTAGTACTTAGCTTACTCTTTATTTATTTAGTTTAGTTTATTATTATAATTATAAAACTAACTTATAATGCTATAGCACTATTAAGCTTACTTTTAAATAACTATATACTAATATTATAAATAATATAAATTACCTATATAGACATAAGCTAGGGATAGGTAGAGCTATAATATACCTACTTTACTATAAGTAAATACCCTTTTACACTTAATAAATAGCTAATAAAGTATATAAAAGGGACCTATATAATAGATTTAAGCTAGTAACTTAGATCCTTATTAAAGGCTTATTATAATCTTATTATATTCTATAAAGCATAACTATAGAGGCACACTTAAGGCATGCTAAAGGCATATAAAATATATAAGCTAGCAAGGAGGCTCCTTCTAGGAGTCTCCTCTCTCTCCTCTATAGTTAATAATAAATCCATTAACGCTAGATCGCAGAAGCCATCTAGGCCAGTCCATGACATTTAAGGGTTTATAACACTACTCTATAAGTATTATAAATACTTAAAGCGAGCTCTTTTAAAGGGAGGGGATTGTATTATATATATAAAGGTAGCGCTTAGCTAACTCTAAGCATTACTATATAATAGGTACCTTCCACCTTAAGTATCTCTATTTATAACTTATATATATAAGATTTCTGTAGCCTTTAGGACCCTTAAAGGGAATCTAAACCTTTAGAATCCTCTAAGCCCCCCTAAGTGAGCTAAAGTCGATTATTGTTTGAATTGAATCTTCGCATTCCAAGCCCCTCATAAACTGGCCCTTGTCACAGTGTCATCACGAATATGATAGGTATCCCATCAAATGCGGACGACGTAAGACACCAGCGGGCAAAGTCGGATTCTGCCGAACTCCCGCGCCGAAAAATCACGTTATTGGTGTGTTGGTTAAGGCATTCTGTCCGAAATGCCCGCCACCGCCACAAGAGTGAGTGTTGGGTCACCCACTACGCTGAGTTACGTGGTCAGCCCCTCGGGCCTCCACCCACTCCAGCTCGTGGTTAGCTTCTAGCTCTCTCTCGCTCATCATCATCACTCGAGATAGTTCTGTTAGCTTTTAGCTCATTCAGAACCCTTGTGGTCTCTTCATTCCCTTTCTTGGCTGCGTGCCCCTTCTTGGAGTCCCGCAACAGTGAGCCTACTGCTACTTTGCTGGACCCGAATCCCGAGTCTTTGATGCTGACAATAGCTATTTTACAGCAGCCAAGCCCCGACTCCTGCTTAATGCCGAAGCAAAGGAGTGGAATGCCGGTCCTTGCAAGACATGAAGGCGAGGTGACTGCTGAGTCGAGAGAGACTGATACTCATGGATGCATGTATACATGGATGTATGTAGTGATTCGGGCGTACGAGAAGGGTCGCAAGGTAGAAGAATATAGGCCACATTGAGGCGCTCAGTATGATATGTGGTGATTGCTCAAAGGACTTACAAAACGATCCTCTTGAACTTAGAGTTTCCCAAGCTTTTTGAGAGTTGATATTTGCAGCAGTGCTTTTGCAGCAGTACCCACCGTCCCTTCTGCATTTAGTTAAGCGGCTTGATTGCTACACTACGCCATAGAAAATGTATATATCTCTATAGAAATGCACCCTCTACTATAAATTATTATATAATATCTTAACCTATAATAAAAGGCCTATACATATATAATATATAATATATACGCCTACTCTACACTCTATGTATACACAATACATAACATACACGCCTACTCTGCACTCTACGTATATATAATACATAACGTATATGCCTACTACCCCTGCGTATGCACAACAAACAATGTGTGTGCCCACTCTACACTCCGTATATGCACAACATATAACGTGTACGTTCACTACCCCTGCGTGTGTATAATAAACAATGCGTACGTCCACTCTGCACTCCGCGTGTATATAATACACAACGTATACGCCCACTTTGCACTCTATATATATACAATATACAATGTATACGCCTACTCTACACTCTCTATATATATATAATATACAATGTATATACCTACTCTATACTTCTATATATAAATAATATACTATTGTATATAAAGTCACTGCCTAGTAGAAAATAGGGGGACCTATGCCTCCCTATATAAAATTGTATAGAGGGGTATAGAAGGGGGGATGTAGCTGTATCGGCGGAGTGGGTACTGAGTGGGTACTGCTGCAAAAACACTGCTGCGAATATCAAGACTCAGCTTTTTGACGTAGATTCTGGCGTCTTTTGAAAGTCTACAGCAGTATGCAATTCGTACCAAGGTGATACGCGCGACATGATTGGTTTCCCCGAGCAGGAATCCGGACGTGGTGGTAAACCGATGCGGAGGCTTAGAATCGAATGTCCCAGAACGTGTGGCGAGGGCGAAGTGGCGGCCTGGAAAGTGGGGGGCTGGGGAGTGGTGCGGGGGAGTGGTGCGGAGAGGATCAACTCTTGACCGGCCCGGTCCGAAGTGGTGGGCTATATTCGCGTGCCGACCCACTTAGTCGCTCAATCAAGTGGAGGCCAAGGGGTACCTTGGACGTACGCTAATGTATCCCATTTTATAAGTAGCCTAAGTATTTGGCGATGCATAGCGAGCTTTTGTGTTGCCCGGATATAGGGGTGGGCGTAATGTGATGTGATCACATCCGTTTTTTTTTAGTGCAACATTTTGCATGACACGGAGCACCAGAAAAGAGGACAAAAGGGGAGAAAGTGAAATTGCTGCCAGGGGTACCCGGCACCACTGGCTCATGTGATGTGTCCGATTTTTTTTTGTCCAACAAGAAAGCCGGAGAACATTTCCATATGTACTAGGGCATCGGAAGGCGCCAGTGTGGTGACGGAACCCACACCTGGAGCAGTACATAGAGTGACTTATCCTTCCCGGCTTTGATTAGGTACTAGGTAAGTACCTAAGTACCGTTGGCGGACTCAAAGAGATACATACATGGCAAGTGGAGAGTATTGAGTGGGGCTGGTCTTGGGGCACCAAGCGGAGAAAATTAAAAGAGGGGCGGGGCATGCACGTTGCGGCACGGCACGGCATTGACACGGGTACTTAGTCTCAACCGCCTAGTCGCCTCTTCTTTTTCTACCCGTAGATCTACATGCTTTTTGCTTTGTGCTCAGCTCCATTTTCCCCCCCCCGCTATCTTCCGCTCCATCTCACTACAATGTATCCGGATCTCCCTCAGTCCGACGCTGACTTGGTGCCATTGCCACACTGCGAGGGCCCCAAGTTGAAGCCATTTCGTTTTGAGGGCCCACAGAAAATTGAATTCCTTGACTACCTTGGCGAAGGCCTACATGCGCATGTCTTCAAAGTCATCATCTCGGGGAAGATTTATGCCTTGAAACTAGTAAGAGGAAATCCTAAGAACGGGTGGATTTCAACCGCTAATACCATTCCAACTATAGTTCAAATTTATCCCCGAAACGGAATGGTGCGCAGCGGACGTGGCGGTGGCCTACACCGATCAGGAGGCAATCAGCATCCTTTACAACTACGCGGACCCTTTCTGCTGCGAATGCCGTGCATACGGTCGTCTTCAAGAGACTGGCTACGGTCATCTAGCAATTCAATGCTTTGGTTACTTGCTTCTAGACGAGGAACATGAGACAATGCTGTTGAATCAGTTTCGCCAACAGGACGGCATAGCTATGGACGACGGTTCGGAACGCTCGGAGTTTCAGAAACTATACGGCAGGAAGCCTCCTATACGCGGAATCGTCAAGGAATTTGGATATAGTAACGCAGAACTGGACAAATTTCGAACAAAGGATGCGCGCAGGTTACTCCGAAACATCTACCAATTTCAGCAGCTCGGCATAGTCCATATTGATGTGGGATTTCGGCAGGTTATTAGCGGCAAGTTCACCGATTTTAGTACCGCGATTACTACTCCCCATTTCGTAACAAATCCGGAGCTGAACCCGCAACTTACACCTGAGCATATATATGCTATAGAGGGTGTATTTTTTTCTCACGCTATTGGCGACTATTGGATGTTTGACAACATGTTGAACGAATGGAATCATTTCTGGCCAGACAAAAAAATTACATGCTACGCGTTCCCCAATGGCAATTACGGTCGAATAAAATATGACCTTCGGAAAACACCATCTCGGGGCCGTTTCTTTACGTTTGTTGACCCAAGGCAGTATCAGTGGACGACTTCTGTTAGCCCAAGGAGAACCGTCAAGGCAGAAATGGTTGGAAAGAGAAAATCACGTCCAAGGCAAGTAGGTGAAAGGGGAGCTATTCGAAAATCCCGGACAAAACTCAGTCCTAGGCCATCCAAGTGGTACCTAGATTGTTCACATGGATTGCCGCGGTGCCTACAAGGCGACCCTGAATCTTGCACGGGACTCTCGTGGTACGTAAAAGATGGTCTCATCTTTCCGCATCGGGAGTATTCGAAAATTTCACCGTCACCAGAACCCAGGGTTACCGCCTGTTCTGCTCTGCCACCCATTGTCGACAGAAGCACCCTCTTGCACGATGACGTTGCCACTTCTTAGTTGCTTGGGACCAAGAACTAAGAAATGTACCGACTTCAGGGGACGCAGGAGCTTCGGAACAAGAGATATAGGCTGTCATGTATGAGAGGGGCCCACTGAGCCACTACTCCATAGTCCGTAATCTGGACCGCGAAATGCACATGTCAACACCCACGCACCGAGCCACGAGGAGTGCCCCCCCTGTGGGCATAGTTCTTGCTTTTTGGTATCATGAAATTGAGATAGTTCTGATAGCTTTGTATACAATGGAAACCCTTGTGACATTACGCCACGTCGTGTAGAGTGACTGTTTGTTCGGTCATATTGGACGACAGAAATTCACTTGTTGTTATCAATACGATGTGCTAATGGAGAAGAAGAAGAGGTCTCAAGTCAAAACCAACACATTTAAAAAAACTATTTTCTATTTTCGACCAGCATCTATTCATCCTCATCCTCGCTTGTACGGACCTCCGGGACAAATAGTTGAGGCAAGCCACTGGACTCTGAAGACTCATCAACCATTCGGTAGTAATAATTGAAGCCCAAGGTAGCCGTGGCTGACGCGACGTTGCCCGGTGTATGACGCCCGAACTCTGGAGGCTCAGGGCTCAAGAGCATTGCGGAACCAGAGTATGTATGAAGACATCTCGGGTCTTAACCAAGTATATTGACCGTTTCATCCTCCATAACGATGGGGCAGCGTCCTTCAGCAGATAGTGCGAGCATCGAGAGCCACCACAGGGCAAGATCCGTAGTGAGGTGTCCACAACCGCTCCTATCCCAAGGGATTGGCATGAACCGGATACAATATGTGCCATCGGCTCTCCGGCTAAAACAGAAAACCACCAGCTCATCTTCTGTCTGGATGTACCCGTATCGGGTCCCCACAGTTTTGCAGGCGTTTGCAAGTTGTCTCACGGGCCAGCCTAACCACACAGCCGCGTTCTCTCGGGTATCCGCGAGCTCTCTGCCGCTCCATCTACCTACCTTGCAAAGGCATACCACTAGGTGTATGGCTTCATTGTCAAGACTGATCGAGTGGTCTGCGGGTATCCGTATGCATTTCCCGTCAAGTCGAAGGTGGACTCGGCTGGTGCCGGCTGAAATCTTATGACAAATGTCTCTCCCTGGTAGAAGACGCAAGAGCGACTTGGTGTATGGAAGTGTCGATTCCATTAGCTGGCTATTCCACCATACTAAAGGATAGATGTCTTGGGAGGACATTGGGGTAGTCCTATCGATTCCAGAGAGCGTCTGGCCTGGGTCGGGGAATTGCCTTCCGTGCAGGAAAGGACGATCAAGGATGTGGCCATATCTTTCATTCAGCGTTTTTAAATTGAAGTCTTCCCAGAGAATGTATTCGCCGATTTCTGGCCATTTATTCCTCACTGTTCCAGTATACTTTTCAAACTCCTTCAGTACGGGAATTGGGCCTGGTTTCGGCTGAGTAAGAACGTGGCGGACAGTGACTGTTTCTGTCATATCGGAAGAGGGAAATTCAAGAAGAAGAAGAAGAGCTGTGGTGATGGAGAGGAAGAAGAAGAGGTTTTTTGTGCTGATGGAAAGGAAGAAGAAGAGTTGTGGTGATGGAGAGGAAGAAGAAGAGGTTTGTGAGTAGGCACGATCCTCCTTAATATATTCGAGAGAAGGCTCCTAGCTTGAGCGTTTGTTTTGGGTCTCTCCTCGTCGAGGATGAAGCTCTGGTTTCCCACCATCACAGTTTCACACTGCCTATAGGCGTCGAGGACGCCAACGTGAACTAGGTTTAGCTTCTACTGCGCGTTCGAAAATCTACTACTGCGTGTTGAACATGGCATTGCACAAATCGGGCATGCCCTCCTCATACATATGTACATACATGTGTCAGAAAGCGCTCTCGTCCGCAACGGCAGATGACCCGAGCCAGGGCACAAGGTCACAAGGACACCGGACAAGGGACATACAATAGAACGAATTTCACGATACACCCGACAGTTTCCACAGTATAACCGTGACTGAGTTTACATAGGTTACTTACACCACTGATGCCACCCGTCTCAGAGTGGCCTTTTTGCTATACGTGATATATCAAATTCAAGCAAGCAAGCAAGCGAGCAAGCACTCCTACATGTCCACACAATGAGGTCGGGGTCTGTTGTCTGCCCGGACAAGCACCTTTTTGATAACCGGACAACAAAACGTCCCAGTCCAACTATACATGCATGCGGCGCAGCTGATACACATACACCGCAAAGTATTGATTTACGCACGCCCATATGGGATACAGGTGCAACTCGACTGCAATCGAATTCTGTCACTAAAGCGCGGCGCGGCATACCATATAGAGAGAGGTGCGTGGCTACGAACTTGTCGGAATAAGCGCTCTCATCCGTGGTGACTTGGGAGGCACAGGGGCGCCGAGACAAGGATACTGGCTTGACATGTGTATATGGCAATGTGCCACCACTCCATAGTCTGGAATCCAAGGCAACCTCGCACTGCATGCACAGAAATTTACTTGAGCCGTTTTTCTTCTGGGCTGCGCTGCAGAGGGTGTGGCAATAGAGTAAAGGCGTGCATGCAAGCACGACGAAAAGCGGACCGTTGGGGCCGCCCGGAAACATGGACACCATGGAACACGATGGTCGTGGTGATATTCATATGTACATACACATATGTATGTATGTACATATGCAGGTAGGAAGGTAGGTAGGTACTTGGTAGGTATGTAAAGGGTCTTTATTGACCTCTGTAACACGGAAGAGTCATGGCATGCCATGAGCTAAAGACGGCTTCGGATTGGTCGATCGGCTCTTTGTTCATCCGAGCCTTTTTGTGTGGGTCTGCCTCTGCTCGCCATACGCCATACACGCGCCACACGAACGCCACGAAAGGGTCACGTGATGCAGATCCCCAGCAGCTCTCAGGTAAGCCGGTTGAACAAGCTGCTTTTTTCATCTGCAGATCCGTCTGGTCTGGTCTGGTGGCAAACGAATCTTGCAAGGCAGTCTTGGGCTGGTGGCCTCGGCTCAGTGGTGGAAGCATTGCCGGGATGCTCCAGTAGTAGAAGCCGTGCGAGTCGAGTCAAGCCTTGTCCCGTCCGGTCTGGCTGGCTGCATCCAGTCAAGCGCCCAGCGCACCTGCCCAAGTTGAGTCATCGTTCCGTCTCCTTCCTCACCTCCCTCACCTCCCTCACCTCCCTCACCGTTCCTTCCATGCGCGCAGGTGTTGGTGTTGGTGCCTGCCGTGTTTCCTCCCACGTCTCCAGGTCTCCAGGTCTCCAGGTCTCCTCTCCAGGTCCCCCGTGCAGAATGCCGGACCTCGCCTTTCAGACGTCACGTGCACGTGCCTTTACCGGGCGCCCGCTAGTACTTTTTGCCTCCTTTGCCTCCTTTGCCTGCCACGGCGGTACCGAGTAGGCCAGCCCAGACCACACCAGACCACACCAGACCACATTCAACTCCATACAAAGTGCCGCCCATCCAATAAAGTCGAGCCTCTCCCAACGGCCAAGTGCCAGCTGTCCAACCGACAGTCTCCCACCCCCCCCCCCCCCCCCCCCCTTCTCTCTTCCCCCCGGCCTGCACGATTCACCATCCAGTCGTCGTCTCCTGAAGATAACCTGCTGGCGCTTTTCCCTTCTTTTTTCTTTTCCCCCCGCGACCGGTTTTTTTTTTCTCCCACCGTCCGGTGTGTTCTGGCCCGAGCATTGTCGCGGCCTTGTAATTACGGCGTGCTGTCTCTCCATCTTCTCCTTTTCTTCACTCCTTTCTCTTCGTTGCCAATGCTCCTTTGTTGAACCCGACTTGGCATTTCCCTGCAGACATCCCGCCGTGAGCCTTCTTTGAAACTTCATCATGGTTGCGGGCAACGCGCGCTACGTGCGCTACATTATCATCACAGCATTTGTATGTTTCGATCCCCGTGCCGCGCTCTACGCTCCTTGGCTCCGTCATTCCCCATCATGACGCTTCGTTCTAATCCGTTCTTTTTTTTTTTTTTTTCTTTTTTTTTCTTCCCCCCCCAGACTTTCATCATCTTCTACCTCGTCTCCAACTCGCGATACGAAACCGTTACCGTGCCCAATGCCTTCAGTGCTTCGGGCGCAAACGGCCAGCCCGCCAGCCCGGCAAACGGCCGGTCGGAATCGCCGCAGAAGCCCGTCGAGAAGCCCGTCGAGAAGCCCGTCGAGAAGCCCAAGGCGAATGGAGCAGAAAAATCCACCGGAAAGCCCCAGACCGACTCTCCCCTGGCCGTGACCCCGAATGATCCAGGCTGGGATACCCAACTGGTCGGAACTGCTCCTGGTCCTCGCATGAACGCCACGTTTGTCACCTTGGCCCGCAACTCGGATGTGTGGGACATTGCTCGCTCCATTCGCCAGGTCGAGGACCGATTCAACAAACGATACAACTACGACTGGGTCTTCCTCAACGATCAACCCTTTGACGACACTTTCAAGACTGTCACCACATCGCTCGTCTCCGGCAAGACGCACTACGGCGAGATCCCCAAGGAGCACTGGTCTTTCCCCTCGTGGATCGACCAGGAAAAGGCGAAAAAGGTGCGCGAGGACATGGGTGAGCGAAAGATCATCTATGGTGACTCGGAAAGCTACCGCCACATGTGCCGATTCGAGTCCGGGTTTTTCTTCCGCCAGCCCCTGATGATGAACTACGAATACTACTGGCGCGTCGAGCCCTCCATCGAGCTGTTTTGCGACATTCATTACGACCCTTTCCGCGTCATGCACGAGGGCAACAAGAAGTACAGTTTTGTGCTCAGCCTCTACGAGTACGTTGAGACCATCAAAACCCTATGGGACAGCACCAAGAAATTCATCAAGAACCACCCCGAGCACATCGCCCAGGACAACACGATGGGCTTCCTCAGCGACGACAATGGCGAAAACTACAACAACTGCCATTTCTGGTCCAATTTCGAAGTCGGCAACCTCAACTGGCTGCGGAGCAAGGCCTACATCGATTACTTCGAGTCGCTGGATCAGGATGGTGGCTTCTTTTACGAGCGATGGGGCGACGCTCCCGTCCATTCCATCGCCGCCGGTCTCATGCTGAACAAGAGTCAGATCCATTTCTTCAACGACATTGCCTATTACCACGTCCCCTTTACCCACTGCCCCACGGGCGAAAAGGTTCGGACACAGCTTCGATGCCACTGCAACCCCAAGGACAACTTTGACTGGAAGGGCTACTCTTGTATGTTGATTCCTCGTTGCTTTGGCTACTCCATCAAAGATCAAAAATGAAGAAGAAACGACACAATGAAGAAAAGAAGAGCGAATTCAAAAAAAAAAAAAGAAGGATAAAGCTAACTATCACGGCAGGCACCTCCAGGTTCTTTGATGTGAATGGCATGAAGAAGCCCGAAGGCTGGGAGAACGAGAAGGACTAGAGAATGTGTTATTAATAGTTGGCGGAGGCGGTCTTTTCTCTTGCTTGAACGGAGTGAATACTCGGAGATTAAAGCCTTGTATCATATCCGATTTCAATTCCTTGAGCGAACGGCCACTGGTATGCTGTCGATGCTGGGACGACGTTCTGGTTGGTCTTTCCTGGCCGGACGCGGACGCAGACGAACTACATCAGGTCATGGTCATGCAACTCGAGAGGGGAGGGAGAGGGGAAAGACAGAAAAAAAAAAAAAAGCAACAAGAGATAAAGAAAAGGGGCAACAAGGACCCGACACGATGCGACACCCATTTGTTGGCCGTCTGCGTGGCAGGGTGCATCTACGGGGAATGGCATGAATATATTGTACATCATGAGCAGTCCAAATTGAATCATGTATGTTTGGTGTTTGGAAAATACACATTTGCAAAGGACTCGTACTGCGTTGATTGCTGCTTTATGAATTGTTCAGCTTTGGGAAACCCTGTGCAAGACGTAATTGCGGAACCCACAGTCACGGAAGCGCATCCCCTCTGCACATGTGGGTGGTGACAGGTGTGTTTTGTGTTTTTTTCCCATGCGCATCCGCATGTTCCTCTATGCCCCCATCATGTCCCATCCGCACGTCCCTTGCCGTCCTGCCACAAGTACATGGTACACGCTCTGCTTTTCTATCCGCCGCGCCATGAAACGCCTCATTGCTTCACGCCCTCGTGTTCCGCCCGTCGCCCGTCGCCCGTCGCCCGTCGCCCGTCGCGTCTTATCCGACCGTTGCCTTTTTGGGTTTCTTGGTGCCGTACTTGCTTCGGCTGGTTGTCCTGTTGGCGACGCCGCCCTGTGGGGAGAAAGGGGGTCAGCGGGGGTTGTCTTGGGGCACAATAGTCTTGAGGATGAAGACAGGAAGAGACGAAACATACCAGGTCCAGGGCGCCCCTCACCAGATGGTACCGCACGCCGGGACAGTCCTGGGCCCTGCCCCCGCGGACCAGCACCACGCTGTGCTGCTGGATGTTGTGACCCTCGCCGGGGATGTAGGCCGTGACGACGGCGCCGGTCGACAGCTTGACACGGGCCGTCTTGCGCTCGCCCGAGTTGGGCTTCTTGGGGCGCACGACGCCGACGCGGAGGCACACGCCCTTGAGGGCCGGGCAGTTCGTGTTGGACAGGGCGGGCGAGACGGCGTGGCGAGCGCGCTTGCCCTTGCGGATGCCGCGGAGGACCTGGTTGAGGGTGGCGCCGAGGGGGGCCGACGTCGAGAAGGGGGAGGAGAGCCGCGGGAGGATGGACGGCAGGCGGGTGGTTGCGGGGAGGGGTGTTTTCGGGAGCATGGACGGGAGGAGATGGCGGAGGAGTCTGGAGTCGTCCCGAACCGCGTGCCGGGTCCTGGGGGACCAATCACTGGACTGGTAGTTCATTTTATCTCTTTTTTCTTTTTGGTCCCCTCTCTCTTT